>APFE030849387.1:99865-117671 GCA_000404065.3 Pinus taeda | reverse complement strand
CGGTGATCCTACAGATCAGCGACGTACACGTTCCCAGTTTGAAAGAGCCTCTTCTTTACTGGCTCAAGCTCTAGTAAATCATGATCCTGACACTTTTGCAGAAGCTTCAGGCCATCCACATTGGGAAGTAGCTATGAATGAAGAATATCATTCATTGTTGGCAAATGATACATGGGATCTTGTTCCTCTACCAAAGGAACGCAAACTTGTTAGATGTAAATGGGTTTACAGAACCAAGTATGGACCAGATGGGAAAGTTGATAAACATAAAGCTCGTCTTGTTGCTAAGAGCTTTTCACAGGTTGAAGGCATTGACTACACTGAAACCTTCTCCCCTGTTGCCAAAATGAACTCTATCCGCCTTGTTCTTTCCCTTGCTGCCTCTTTAAAATGGGAAGTCTATCAGATAGATGTTAAATCTGCCTTCTTGCATGGGGACTTGCATGAAGAAATCTATATGGAACAACCCATTGGCTTCATCCAAACAGACTCCAGCCTTGTATGTCGACTTAAGAAATCTCTTTATGGTCTCAAGCAAGCTCCTCGGGCCTGGTATGCCAAAATGGATAGCTTTCTTTTAGAATCTGGCTTTTCTAGGTGTTATTCTGACAATACTGTCTACACCAAGAAAGTGGGCAACTCTCTTATCATCCTTGTTCTTTATGTTGATGATCTTATTCTTACTGGTAGTGATCCCAACCTTATAAACCATGTGAAGTCCAGCCTTAAAAAGAAATTTGACATGACAGACTTAGGACACTTACACTATTTTCTCGGTCTTCAAGTCTTGCAATCCAAGGAGGGTATTTCCCTTTCCCAGTCCAAGTATGCTTGTGATATTCTTCGTCATTTTCACATGGAATAATGTAAGCCAGCCCCTTCTCCCTTTCAGTCTGGAGTCAAACTTTCAGTCTCTTGTACTTCTCCGAAGTTGATGCTACCTTATACCGTCAACTTGTAGGAAAACTTTTGTATCTAACCCATACTCGTCCTGACCTTTCCTTTGTTGTTGGCCTTGTTGCTCGGTTTATGCAAAAGCCACGTGAAAGTCATTGGGAAGCAGCTAAAGAATACTTCGTTATGTTCGAGGTACAGTTCAGTTTGGAATTCATTACAGTGTCGAAGCATCTCCTCTATTGGTTGGTTTCACTGATTCCGATTGGGCTGGTGACCTGATGATCGGAAGTCTACTGCCGGTTATGTCTTCACTCTTGGTTCAGGACCTATTACATGGGCTTGTAAGAAATAGGCTGCCATTTCTCTTTCGTCAGCAGAAGCAGAGTATCGTGGTGCCGTGGAAGCTAGTAAGGAAGCATTGTGGCTTCGTCAGATCCTATCATAATTTGGCTTTGAGCAGCAGCATCCGACTACACTTTGGTGTGATAATCAAAGTGCCATTCAGCTTTGTGAAGATCCAGTTCAGCATCAGCACAGCAAACACATTGAACTACACATGCACTTCATCAGAAAGCTCATTCATGACCATGTTCTTGAAGTGCAATATTGTTCAAGAGATGATCAGGTTGCCGACATCTTCACAAAGGCTCTCACAGAGGCGAAGTTCACTAAACTTCGATATATGCTTGGAGTTCAGGAAGTTGTCACTAAGGGGGGATAGGCTCTAGTGCCTCCTTCCTTCTCCTATTGTGTCATATTTGTAAATCCTTCAAACCTATCCCAAGTTGTTCTTAAGGGGGGATGTTAGGATATTCCGACACATAGGAAATAGTTAAGTTCAACTTGGTCTAGTATAGAGTTAGGTATAGAGTTAGGTAAAGTGTGTTTCTTTACCGTTGTACATTTTGTAACTTACAATCCGACGGTCACGATATGTAGTGATCCGACGGTTCATCCTCTCCTCGGTATTACCGACAATTGATCCGTGGCTTGACACCCGATTGGTCCATGAATTCTATTTAAAGCGCATGGAGGGTCATTTGTAGGTTAACCGTGCATGAGAGAAGCTTATGTAAATTTTCATTCTTTTATTAATAAATTGCCTGTAGTAGCCACGTTGGCGCAGGCCGTGGACTGTTTCCCTCTCTGAGGGTTTTAACCACGTCAAAATACTGGTGTATTGATCTGTGATCTGTTTGTGAGCGGTGTCCTTTTGGTGTTCTTTCTGAGGAGCTTACCTTGTAAATTCCAACACCTTCTTCTGCTCTTTCAATCCTTTGCTCAACCCACCTTCCCCTGTCGTTTGGTAGGCTATTTCCCTGGCCATTAACTTGTCGGGGACATAGTATGGGAGAACATGCAATGAAGCTATGCTCCCAAATACACTCATATAGGTAAATGTTTCCTCCCCAAGCCATCTGGCCATAGGCAAGATGTAGAAATTTCACCTGTAGAACAAACCGATATATGCAATGTCCTAAAGCATAATACTTGTTCTACTTCTACAAAACATTAAGCAGAATCATAATCGAATTCATGAGCAACATCAAGTAGAAACATGCATAATTGATCAAGAGAAATAATCACACATAACAGAAGATATATGCAGGGGAAAGAACCAACATAAAACCTCAGCCATGTATTATCAATCAAGTGGAAATCCTCTTCACAATACAAAAAGAATTAGCTCTCAAGCTATTCAATTCTCAATGAACTATGAAGATATGAAGATATATCTCATGCACCAATGAAGCCCTGTATATAAAGGCTTTACCTATGGTCCAATCCCTATTTCCTTGCGCAGTTTGCTTAGGAAATAATAGCAAATTCATATGCAATTAATTCCAAACATACCAAGTTAAGCAATGGTCCAACTAGGCAATCCTTGAGGACACTAGTTCCTCAACCATGCAAAAACTACTTACTAGAAATAGTGAAGCATCTAATAGTACAGTGTCTCGCATCTGATCTCAACTGGGCCTCTGACAGAACTGACATGCAACAGTTATCCATGAATGAATCCTTAGTTATCTAAAATAATAGTTGTCACATGCATGCAATAACAAACTATATTTTATTATTTTAACAACTTGTTAAAATAATCTAACTGAACTTGACTAGTTAGAACTAAGTCAACTGATTCTCTCATTATAGAACTCATACTTATTCCCTCAACCAGCGGAGGAAATTAAGGATAAATTCCTCAATCAGTGGGACAACTCATGTGCATGCTCACAAAGACTTCAAATTCGAATTTCCTTAACTAATTAACTCAACTGAATTAATTAATTAATATTTCCAATTGCTGTTAAGACCAAAATTAATTTTACTTCCTATAAATAGACTACGGACTGCTATAAATAGAAAGGGACCCAGAAATGTTGTTTTTAGAACATTCTACTTTTAGTAGTTTCACCTCTCACCCAATGTGGCCAATGACCTCAATGGCCAAACTGCTATTTTTAGGCATGCTATTTTTAGCAGGTCTATTTTTAACACATTCTAAATTTTAAAATTTCTTGTTGCACATTTTTCAACACTCCCTCTCAACAAGAAAGGCTTTCTCTTGAACCCAATCCTATAACTCTGGAATGTTCTACATGCAACACATTTACCCAATCCACTTGCTCCAACAACACTTGGAACAAAAACACTCCCAACTGACCACTCTGTTGAGCTAGGAACATACTTTGATGCTGAAGCTCTACCTGCTACTAACAAGTGCTCCCTCTCTGACATTTGCGCTACTGCAACATCTCCATGCATCTTGCACCATTGCACACCTCTCTGTGCCACCTAACACTGTGCAAAACACTTGTACCTCTCGCATTGCTGTAGCCTGCTAGCTATGCATTGTCCTGGGATTCCCTGCACTGTTGCTCTCTCTGCCGCTCCATCTGCATTTGTCTCTACCCAATCAGTCAGTTCCTACTACTCCACATCGGGGCTCATGTAGCAAGGTCTCATCCAAGAGGTTGGGTACCTCAAGGATCCTGCCCCTCCTCCTTAGGACGATCACTCTATATTGCCCCACCTCCTACTTGGAGGTATGGCTGCATGTGATCCCTCAACCCACTTGGCTCGAAGTTTCCCCCTACCGGAGGTCTCTGCATGAGTAGATGTCTCTACTCGATCTCCACTCAACTTCCCCTGTTGTGGCTCCTCCACAACCTCCTGAAGTTGCTGCACCAATCGTGGCTCCTCCACAATCATCTGAGACTTCTTTTGGTTCTGCATGTTGAGAGCTAATATACCCTCCCTCTCAACCACCAACTCTCCATCGGTTTCCTTGCTGCTCAAGGCTTTGCATGCATCTTGAACCTCAAGAGCATACAGGTTCTTGAACCGTGAACCAATTTGCTTCACCTGTCTAGTGATGATGTGTCTAAGGAAAACCTTTCCCTTACTGAAGACTACATTATAGCCTCTGTCTTCCAGCATCGCGATCGACACCAAGTTTCTCTTCAGTCCTGGTACATACTTGACATCGGTCAAGGTAAGGCGAGATCCATGCTCCCTCTGAAAAATAACTGTGCTTACACCTGAGACACTATACTTCTCATTATTACCCATCGCTATAAGTATCTAGAGATCTTTCTCCTCCAAAGTAATGAACAAACTCTTGTCGTCGGTCATGTCGAAAGAAGCTCCACTATCAAGAAACAAACCATTTCCCACCATGGATGAAACTATGCATGTGAAGAGTGTGAAATCCAACTCACACTATGAAGCAAGTGCCTCACCTTCAGATCCTTCCCTCGATCCCTTCTTGGATTTCCTCCATGGACAATTTGTAGCATAATGGCCCACCTCATGACAATGAAAGCATCACACTTTTGATTTGTCAGCCTTCTTCCATCATTGGAAGAACTGGATTCGGAAAGAGAAACCTTCTACTTCCCCTTCTTTGCCTTACTCGCTAAGGCACAATTCTCCTCATCATGCATGGATGAAGAACTGTCTCTAGTGCTCCGTCTGATCTCCTCCTACATCAAATCTGACCATAGTCGTTCCCAATCTAGTAGTTTCTCCCTTCCATTCATCAAGTCCTGGTAGCTATGCCAGCTCTTACGAAGGCTAAGGAGTGCTAGACTCACCATATCCTCATTCGATGTCACGACCCCTACACTTGCAACTTCATCCCTGCATGTGATGAGCTTGGTTAGATACATAAAGATCGTCTCATCCCTTTCAAACTTGATCTTTCCAAGTTTGTCCTTCAGTGCCAGCTTCCTCTGATCACTGCTATTCTGATATAAATATTTCAATGTTTTCCACATTGCATGTAGATTCTCCTTCGCATGGAGGCTCGAGACAATGTAGAGTCTCCTTCCCATGGAGGCTCGAGAGAATTCTCCTAGCTCTAGCCACACATTTCCTCCATTCCACCTGCTCAGTCTTGTCAATAGGCTTAGGAATTTCTTGATCAATGAAATCCTTAAGACAATTACCTTCCAAAACTACCTCCATGCGATCCTTCCAAGCTATATAGTTTGAGCTACCATCAAGGGCATACTCAAGCCTCAAACCATAGAACACCATTGATGAAATAGATGTGATAAGAACTTGAGATCTATATCCCGAATAATAAACTTCGAATTTCTCCTAATAGTATATTGTTCCTGCTTGATCACCTGTGCTCTGATACCATGTAGAAATTTCACCTGTAGAACAAACCGATATATGCAATGTCCTAAAGCATAATACTTGTTCTACTTCTACAAAACATTAAGCGGAAGCATAATCGAATTCATGAGCAACATCAAGTAGAAACATGCATAATTGATCAAGAGAAATAAGCACACATAACACAATATATATGCAGGGGAAAGCACCAGCATAAAACCCTAACCATGTATTATCAATCAAGTGGAAATCCTCTTCATAATACAAAAAGAATTAGCTCTCAAGCTATCCAGTTCTTAATGAACTATGAAGATATGAAGATATGTCTCATGAACCAACCAAACCCTATATATAAAGGCTTTACCTATGGTCCAATCCCTATTTCCTCGCATAATTTGCTTAAGAAATAATAGCAAAATCATATGCAATTAATTCCAAACATACAAAGTTAACCAATGGTCCAACTATGCAATCCTTGAGGACACTAGTTCCTCAACCATGCAAAAACTACTTACTAGAAATAGTCAAGCATCTGATAGTAAATTGTCCCACTTCTGATCTCAACTGGGTCTCTGACAGAACTGACATGCAATAGTTATCCATCAATGAATCCTCAGTTATCTAAAATAATACTTGTCACATCCATGCAAGCATTAACAAACTATATTTTATTATTTTAACGACTTGTTAAAATAATCTAACTGGAATTCACTAGTTAGAACTAAGTCAACTGATCCTCTCATTATAGAACTCATACTTATTCCCTCAATCAGTGGAGGAAATTAAGGATAAATTCCTCAATGAGTGGGACAACTCATGTGCATGCTCACAAAGACTTCAAATTCGAATTTCCTTAACTAATTAACTCAACTTAATTAATTAATTAATATTTCCAACTATTGTTAAGACCAAAATTAATTTTACATGTCTAAAAATAGTAGTTTGGCCAGTGAGGTCATTGGCCACATTGGGTGAGAGGTGAAATTGCTAAAATAGGAAGTTCTAAAAATAGCATTTATGGGTCCCTTCCTATTTATAGCAATCCCTAGTCTATCTGTAGGAAGTAAAATTAATTTTGGTCTTAACAGCAGTTTAAAATATTAATTAATTAATTAATCTCGATGAATTAATTAATTATGGAAAATTAAAGTTGAAGTCTTTGTGAAATCATGCAATTATTTTCTCCCTTGATTTAGGAATTTATCTCTTGATTAAAGGAGATAAGGTTCAGCTCTATAATGAGAGAATCAGTTGACTTAGTTCTAACTAGTCAAGTCCAGTTAGATTATTTTAACGAGTTGTTAAAATAATAAAATATAGTTTGCTAATGCTTGTATGCATGTGACAACTATTATTTTAGATAACTGAGGATTCACTCATGGATAACTGTTGCATGTCAATTCTGTCAGAGACCCGATTGAGATCAAATGTGGGACAGTGTAATATCAGATGCTCGGGTATTTCTAGTAAGTATTCCTTGAATGGAGAAGGATCTATTATAGGAGATTGGAGGACTTGTGGCCTATATATTGAGGCCTAGGTAGTCCATGATTTTCATCTTCTGATTGAAGATCATCACGATCTTCTGATTACAGAGAGAGCAAGATAGCTATTGAGCTAATTCTTTTTGTATGTTGTTGAGGATCTACACTTGATTGATAACACATGGCTGGTGTTTTATGCTGGTGCTTTCCCCTAGATATATCTTGTGTTATGTGTGATTATTTCTCTTGATCAGTTATGCATGTTTCTACTTGATGTTGCTCATGAATTCGATTATGTTTCCGCTTAACGTTTTGTAGAAGTAGAACAAGTATTATGCTTTAGGACATTACATATATCGGTTTGTTCTACAAGTGAAATTTCTTGTTGCACATTTTTCAACACAAGATATCTACTTCAACTTCTTTTGAAAACCTAGGGGTGGTTGTGTTGTAGACTTGTTTATGGATAAGTAGCATAACTCCTTGACAAATCTCATAAAAATGGGGGTGAAACTGAGACTCCCAAAAAATCTTATGATACACATGGATAGGAAGCGAATCATAAGTGGTCCACTTCCATCCCATAAAGGGAAATTTGGAACTAAAACAGATTGTGTCCATTACAAAAGCGCTCATGAAAAATGGGGGATAAACCCTTAAAGAGGGACTTCTCTTTCTCCTATATTCCATAATGGCTTTTTCCAAATTATCAAACAAAATTTGAGCCCAATTCACTATCATTGTGTTCATGACTGCAACTATTAACGGAAGCCATTCTTGGAAAAATTTGGTGCTATCGGGTTTACCAAACAATCTACATAGCATGGTTGCTACAAAACTATAAGGAGGAGAGATATATTGTGTAGAATACACACCCGTCTTATCCCATTTGAGCTTACCTTCGCTTGTTGTCCAGGTTCGCGCGACCTCTGTTGGGTCTTCATTCTCCTTAGCAAATTTCTCGAGGAACTGTTTATTGTATAACTTCTGTGGCTCTGGTAAATGGTACATTAGCCATAGGCTTTCCGCTGAAAAATATCCCATAACCTCTTTCCTGTAATTCTTGAATTCTCTGTCCAAGACGTCAACCACATCAGTTATCCACTTGACCATATCTGTGTATGGTATTATCTTCAGTCTTGCGGCTATGCGGTGTAGGAATGAGCATGTTTTCTCGAAGTAGGAGACGTGAGAGGAATCATGAGCATCGATTGTGGCCTTTGTTACCAGTGGCCTTGGTTTTTCCTCTTCTAAAAATTCATACATGGCCTCCCAAGTTGAAGTTCCTCCATCTCTACTACATGTAGTATCAGAGAAAAGATGAATCATTTCTGACTTTTTTCAGACGCAACTGCCTTTCCCCTCTTTGCCATTGCTTCTAATGAATCTTCCTACAGATTTTTCCTGAAATGTAGCAGAGCGAAAGATATCAGATAAACACAAGCAAGAATGAAAACGAGGATGAACAATATAGATAACTTTGAAAATGTGACAAGAACGAAGTTTTAATTAAACACAGATGAAAAGATATCGTATCACATCGAACCGCTTTTCAACATAAATGCCATTAACCCATACTAAATATCCACTAATGGTCTGTTATCACTACCTTTATTTCTCCACAATTCTACACCCCACATTGGTTTATCTCCGATTCAGATTGATTTAACTCAGATAATATTGTAGCCTCATTGGTTTACATAACGCTAAGTGGAGAGGTGAGAAGAAAGCTTCTTCTGCACAATGAAAGCTTTCATTGTAAGCTTTGCATAAGTAAAGCTCTGCATAATGAAGCATTAACTATTGTATAGAAAAATTAATAAATGTTGGAATGTCAAAATAGTTCATAATGGTTTAATCCATTGAACCAAAACCACCCATAGCAAAAGTCGAAAAAGTGCAAAAGTGGCTTCCATTGTGCGGAGTGCAGAGGTGGGTTTTATTGGGCGGATAAATTTGTGAGGAGGTGGCTTTTATTTTGCAGAGTGTTAAGGAAACTTGTGCAAAGGCGGGAATAATGATGAATTGTGAAAATGAAACGTTCTCGAATAACAACAAAATGTAGACTAGAACAAAGTGGTTAAAACTATGTTATACTAACACCCTTTTTAATCAATTTAACATATCTATATTTCCCACTTCATAAATAAAAAGAATTAAAATTAAAAATTAAAACAAATAAAAATATTGGAATCAACTATTTAAACATATATATATATTGAGAATACCAAAATTGAAATTATATAACTCTAATATAATGTTACAATCATAATAATTCTAATTTTTTTTATAAAACCATATTATATATATAATCAATTCCAAAGTTTACAACATTCTTTTATTTTAATATAACTACAGAATTTCACCGAGATGTGTACAAATAATGTGATGATTCATGATATAGATTGGAGAATATGAAAATCCGCAATTTGCAGATATGTTTAAAATCGTAACATCATCACATTTATGAGATACTCATAATTTTATTACTATTAAACTTATGTAACTAAAACGAAATGATAATTTTTTTGGAAGTTAAGTTTTTCAATGTGATATTTTCCTCTGAAATGATGATACTTAATAAGTCCCTATCCTTTACCAAAAATTGGAAAACTCATAACAATTCGCTATGTTTATTAAAATTCGAAAGTTTTTAAAATTATTTTTAAATCCAAACGATTCGCTTTCAAATAAAAGATATTCCTTCAAGTCATTATCATTTACCAATGGAAATAATTTAAAAGTTAAAAATCCATTTTTTATTTAAATAATAAAACATTTTTTAAAGTTTTAAAAATAATTGTGGCTTTTTTATTAAGGGATTTCGTCAGTTTCATTATCACATTTATGCAGTAATAAATTCTTTTCAACCACCTTAATTTGGAATATTAAAAACAAAAATAACCTTATATATTTTCTTATAATTTTGCAATATAAATAAATGAGATTTACTTTATGCTTCCAAAGAAGAGATTGCAAAACACGAAAATATTTTCAAGTAATGAGTGCTAAGTGGACTATTCAAAAATCATGAGAAATTATTTAGTTACGACTACCTCTCATGGAAATGGTCATAGATAAATGACTTTCTTAATGCAGTTGAATCCTGAAAATGATATCTAACAATAACATTTTTTCAAAATGAAATGCTAGGAACTTCTTGGTAAGCATATTACATTTTAGACCTATCAAAATATTTGACATATAGTGGCAAACTCATGCTATAGCATCACAAATTGTATCCACATTTTACATGCTATATGTATTGTTATTGGTCATCTTTTGTTTCACATATATTTCACGCAACTTAACATTATGGTGGTATATACACCCTATGTGTATCATTGTTTTGTTGTTTTATATTTTACTTTCAAGCTATCTTAGTTTTTTGTTTGCTGTCAATTTCTCTTTTATCTAAAGGATTACTAACAAAATTGCAAGGATCCTAAGGAAGCATAAGGTTCCTTCAACCTTCAAAACTTTCAATACCATCTAGAGCTCCCTAAGATCTCTTAAGGACCTAGTGGACCCTAAAAATACAAAAGGTGTTTATGTTATCCCTTGCTCTTGTGGGACCCTTTGCATATGTGAGACATGTTGCTCAATTAATCAAAGGATTCATGAGCACGTCGTTGACATCAGGCATAGCAGGACCCGCTCATCTTCTTTGGCTAAAAATATAGATAGAACTAAACATCACATCTACATTGAGGAGGCCCAAGTCATTTTCAGGATTAGTCATTTCCATCATCAAAAATTCAGGGAGACCTTAGAATCCGAAAAAAGGCCCACCAATTTGAATAGAGACGATCATTGGAATACTAACAAAAGTTGGGTACATGTCGTGTCCTCCTAATTGTGTTTAGGATTTTAAAGTTTCTTCTTGTCTTTTCCGGGCTTTTGTTTCTTCTTAAGTCTTTTAGAAATTTATGTATGTCTTGTTCTTGGACCCGTTATATATTTATACTTTTTGGTTTGTATTTAATTTGATTATATTGCCTTAACACTTTAGTCTCTCTTACTTTTACTTTGATTATCTTTGGTTGAATCTTATTTATTTTTTATTTTCATTTAGTTTATTTTTATTTATTTTTTATTTCTATTTAGTTTTTTTGTTAGTTCTTGTAAGGTCTTACCTCTTAGGATATTGGCTCCTTTGGCTTTTTTTACTGAGCTCCTTCTTTAATGTTTGACTTGGTTATTTTTTCTATTTTAATTTGAAACCGATCCTAATCTTAATTAATAGAGTTGGTTCGTGGTATTTAACGATATTATCTAAATAAATAATATTTTCTTAGTTAGTTGTTTATGGTGGTTGATAATTAATAATCTTTTTTAACTTCATTGATGTTTGAATTTGTTTGTTTAATTCTTTTTATTCCTTAAAAAAAAATTAACGTAGTTCTTGATTTAATTAGTATTAAATATTCTTATTAATTAATATTATTAATTAAATAGTATTATTAGTAACTTAGTTATTTATTATAGCCCTTATAGATATCTATATCGATCCATATTTAAACTATTTCCATGATTTGCATCTTCATCTTTTCATGATGATGAACCACGCTGGATGATTCAAAACTCATCGGCAAAAAATTCTACTATGTGATTTCTACCAAAAAAAAATTATTTTTTTTAAATTAAACCTCTTAAAAAAAAGTAAAACTTCTTTTAAGAAATATGAAAAGCTTAAAAATAAACATACCAAAGAATAACAAAATTCAGAGGACATGTATACAATATGTTATTCTCTTGTACGTATATATGGAATAGCCACTTTCTAAGTGCAAATTTGCAGTTAGAATGCAATTATTCCATATATATGTACAAAAGAATAGCATATTGTATAATGTCCCTTTATGAACTTTATATACACATAAAATAAAAAGAATGAAAGAAATTGTGTTAGTTGTTTCTTATATTATTTTTAATATTACAAGTAAGATACAATTATTATGAGAAATTTTATTTTATTTTTTAAAATATATAAATCCTTTTGTTACGAGTACCTCATGGAAATGGTCATACGTGAATGACTTACTTAATGCAGTTGAATCCCAAAATGATATCTAATGTAATGCACTACGTAAACCCCTAATACTTAAAGTCCAATACTATCAATAATATTGAAATACATGTACATTATCTTTAATTAAGGGACATCATATTCTTGATTAAGGAAAAGTAAAGTAACTTACTTTGTGAAGTAAGTATATGAAGAACCAAAAAGGAGTTGATGAGTGGAACATGTTAGAGTTATGCAAAAGTAATGTAAGACAGTGATATTGATGTGAAGCTAGCCAATGATAAGAGAGTAAACTGAAATATTCAGTTACTTAAAATATGTGTAACTTCCATCATAAATGATATTTATTATATTTTCTTCTCGTAAATGTGAATAACTTGAAATTTAATACTCTACATAATACCATCCTGATTCTACACAATGAAGGGGGCATGTGCAGAATCAACTAATCTCTCTAACAAGAATATGGAATAGCTAAAGCTTTCAATATGTTCAACATTCCAACAAATATGAACCACTGTCATATTATATAAATAAAAAAAAAATAATATTATTTGTTGGTAGTCTACTTGTATTATTTTTAACATTCCATCTAAACCAAGCATCCAATTGCAAATACCTCCCTCCCCATAAAACAAAATATTATCATATAAATCTTCACATAAATGGAGACTCCAACACTATTAATAATATTGAAACATATGAACCCCCTCTATGTGAGAGCATCACTACCAAAGCATAAACAACCCTTTACAATGCATGCATTGTAGGAAGAAGAAAATAATGGAAGATTGGAACATCTTAGTGCTATGGAGAAGTAACACAAGCTAATGATATCAATGTGAAGTTGGTTAATGATAATTGAAAGAATGTAAATCAAAATATTCAAAGGTTGGTATGAAAAAACATATTGAAAATTGTTCATAGAGGTCGTGATTATTTGAAAATATAGAAATACACTGTAAAGGATATTATAAGGGAGTTAGTGGTTGCATGATGTATTTCCATTGAATATGTGGAAAATTGCATAGGGGTTTATTGATAAGCCTACTAAAAGTTTTATAACATTTTATATTATTGGTGAGATTCAAGGAGGAGCCATAAGAAAAATAGATGAACACAATGTGGAGGTAAGAGAATACCTACGAAGGGAAGAGAACAATCACCAAGGAATATAAGATGTTAAGATAAAGGAGTTGTTATGGAAGTTATGGGTGAAGAAGGCCAACTACTAAGTATACTATTGACATAACAAAGAATAAAGTTCAGGGTGCACAACTTTATGGAGAGGTATTCTAAATATAGAGGTAGCTAAACAAAAATCTTTCCATGGCCTTTGACCATGATAATATGATAAATTTGTAATGTAGGAAAAACAATGATTAATTAGACAACATATTGTATATATTTGAAACACAAATAGAAAGATATTGATTCATGGACAATGAGTTTACTAGTTAGGGTTTCACTTTAATTTCCCTTGTGGATGTGAAATGTTGTTAGTAATGTATTTACAATTTTGTTTTAATTTGTGGATTAATATCAATTACGTCATTTTAGATCTTATTATGTTATATATGTGTTCATAACTTCCATGATTTAACTTCCTATGTGGATCATAGACCTATTCATGTCTTAACTCATACATATAATGCTCATCATTACCCATACAACTCCTTAGAAAAAACATGTCATGTACATCCTCCTTTCAACTCAACCATCATTTTCTCCTATATTTGCTTCATTATTCATTCTAAGTGTAAGATTGCAGGCCTTTGCTTCCATATGTGTGCCAATTTTTACAAAAATGCACACCAAGGTAGGGATCCTTCCCTAAGGAAATGCATGTCATGGGTCACAAATTAAAGGTTCCTATAAATGGTGTTGGAAACATAATCCTTAGGGTTTATGCAAATTTGGCATATTTACTTGTAATGTTAGAACCCACAAGTGAAGTTTAATAGTGATAAGTAATGAGGAGTGTTATAGACATATTTGGGCACTGCAACCCCAATCACATATGTCCATAAATCAAGGGCTTCTAAGCCCCTAAAAGTGTTGTTCCACACCCTAAAGGAACAAGCTCAGATGATTACATCATTTCCAACAAGTTCTCCCTGAAGAAATACTCAGAACTGATCAAAATTGGACCATACAGACTGCTCCATGCTGAGGGTGCGATGCATCTCACTTGTTACACATAGAGGGTGCAGTGCATACTGAAAAGCCTTTCTGTAGGGTGCAATGAGGGAGAGCAGACAAATGGCAGAGGCAGTTTGCTAGGTGGAAACCCAGAGAATCTTCTAAAAACTGCTCATTTGACACTTGCCTCTCTGAATTTTCCCAGGGATGAGTAAGAGATCATGAAACCTCCAAGTGGAACCAAGAACTATCAGAGAAATGACACTAATCAAAATCCCAGAAGCTAACTCACCCACCTGCAAATATCTATATATGGATCCCTCATCCTAGAGATCCAAAGGATGGAATTTTGTATTTTGTAAGGAAGTGTTGTTGGTTTCTCTATGAAACATCATAGTGTTGGGTGATCTAGATTTTAATAGGTGAAGAAGGCTTTCATGCTCAGAGGATGGCGCTGGATCAGACAACTAGGTTGTAATCCTCTCTTCTACTACTTTTACCAATAAAGCTATTTGAGTTTTCCTCCATATTCTTGTATATTTCTGAATCTCGTATTGGTGTATGCATTTGTATGGTTACTATAAATCTGATCCTATATTATTTATGGTTATAGATCTCTATGCTTTGATGGTATTATGTTGCTTTGACTCTACAGGTGTTCTTTGAAGCGGGACAAGTGAGGAAGGAGTGGCAAAGCTCTATCAAAGGAGGGAGGAAACAAGCAGGGAGCCAAATGAAAGACTGAGGTTGGTACTCTCTGCTTCTCTCTCATCTATCTCTCATAAAGGAAAACACAAGTAAATTTAGTTTGTTTGTTTCTAAGATAGCTACCCGTCTTAGTGGAACTAGCAGCTCTGAATGGACACTAGTTTTCTTGATAACAAAATGGCGACTCCACTAGGGAGCGAATAGTTTGATTGTTAGTCATTGTTGTTTGCTTTATAAACTACAGATGGAGCCTGAAGTAAATCCAGCTAGCCTTCGAACTACTTTTGCTATGCAACTGCAATGTAGATCAACGCTGCTTCAGTCAATCTCCGGGTTAGTTTATGAATTGAACATCTGACTTGAAAACATCCTAAGTGCCCTATTGGTAGCTCAAATAACCTCATTAGATTAGCCCCTATCCTTTGTGTTTACTTCCTATCATTAGCTCAACCCCTATCCTTTGTGTTTGCTGCCTATCATTAGCTCAGCCTAAATCCCTGAACTAAGTTGCAAACTATGAGAAAAAACCAAGCTCAATCTCGTCCTTGGACCATCGCACTGTCTCTCATTGGTAGTATGGATGAATCGCACCTTCCGTGTGCTATAAGTGAGATGCATCCCTGTTTCCCTGTGTTATAAGTGCGATGGTTAGGTGAGACTGTTTTTGCTTCCAGATTTTGGTCTTCTCTTCAATGTCTTCAGCTTTATTCAGTAGTTTTGCTATCTGTGATAAGCATATCACTGTTAAAACTCTCTTCCTTTGCATTATTAATCCTCCATTGATAAATAATTGTGATTGTTTTTATGTATTTTTCGTCATTTGCAGTTCTCCTTTGCAAACAGTAACTTAATCGAACTGTCGTCTTTTGATTTGAAAGTGTCGCAAGTGTCATTTTCAGTCAAAGAAAAGAGTGTCGTACGGTCTTCCTCTTTTAGATAGTCGATTACACTTTTTCTATTGTATTTGATTTGGGTCATCAATTCTTTGAAGTGTTGAACGTAGTTCTCAAGTCAAAATTGAAAGTGTCATCTAAATATTCCTTTCGTTTTTGAACAAGAAATTGCTAAAGTGTCGCTTTGAGAAAAGATAGTTCAGATCTGTACTTACTTTTCTTTTTGTCATTCTCACAGTAAGGAAATTGAAAAACAAATACATGCATGTGCATTTTCACTTAGACTTCATGCGGAAATTGATTTAGGACAGTTCATCTTAGTATGTGCTCTCTGCTCTATGTTGAAAGGATTTTACTTCTCTTTCCTTAGTAGCTAGGATTTTCATTGCAAAAGAAAGTAAACGACTATTTATCATCTTAGATTTCATATTTCGGAATTGTATATCTACATCACGCGATGAACCTTAAAGGAAAACTTTTTAAGAAATATCAACTATAAAATAAATTTCAATGAACATAAAAATGCTTTGGAACCTAACGCACAACATCTAGAAGTCTAGGCTAGAGATGTATTCTGGCGTTGTAAAGCCTAGTAACTATCGTTTTCATCATAGGTTGGGTGATTCCTCCTCCTTGATATGACAAGTGCCAGTACGGACTTGTGCTCCCACATACCGTCGAGTATATATTGGGAGACCAAAATAGGCTATATCCTTTATCCTTAAGAATCCATGTCTGCCGCCCTATCTATTGCAATGCACTAAACACAGCATTCGAGAAGATTGACTATCGTACGTAAAAAGTATTCTCCAGTTTTACGATTGGTTTGGTAATCCCTCTGTCTAGATTTCTAGAGCAGTCAATTTTGTTCCTTTTTAGACTCCTTAAAAGAAAAGGTCCATCTGAGCACTTGTCACTTCAAGCTCATTAAAAATTGAAGGCAACCAGAGTCATCTTTATCTTTTTCTTGACTCTTTAAAATTGAAAAAGCAAGTTGTGCCAAAGCGTCATAAATTTGATTTTACTTGGAATAACATTATTGTTCCCTCATGGGTCTTAGGTTGAGAAAATGGAGTCCACCAATCAAGGATTTCCCCTTGGGGGGAATCCTAGTCCCTTCTCCTCTTGGGGAGATGTTGGTGCACCTCATATGGCTACATTGTCCCTTCCAAGACTTACAATTGGCCTGCTAGTATGGCTTTTCTTGACCTCTGTCATTCAAAACACCATGATTCCTGAGCAATCAAATCAGTAACTAGATGATACTAGAGTTACCCCCCAACCTTCTACTTCGTTTGTTTCTCCCTGTCCTTCTTCCTCTTCACTTGGTGAAGCTAGTAAACCTAAAAACCAAGTAACTGAGAAGAAGAAAAAAGGGAAGGAGAAGAAGAAGGCAATGGTGAAAGGGGGCAACCATGCATTGTCTGGTGAAATTCCACACACTGCACCATCCAAACCTAAATCTCCATGTATCGTTTGCAAAGGAGACCACTATCATCGAGATTTTCCTTGCATCCCATGGATCTAAAGGAACTAGTCACCCTGCTTGCACAATCCAGTGTCCTCAACCTCTGACGATCATGTTGAAAGTACATCGTCAACTAGTTAAAACAGATTCAATGTACAAAAAGGAAAATTTAAATTTCCTTGTAGACTATGTGAACGCGATCATGCCCTCCACCATTGTCCCTTCTTGGACGAAGCTAAAAGAGTCTTGGAAAACCGTCCTACTTCACCACTACGGCTTCCTCCTAGATACAAGAAATTATATATTACGGAGCAATGGAACACATGAAATAATGCAGAAATATAAACACAGAAAACGCACAAAACAAGAGTGACACAGATATACGTGGTTCACCCAGTTTGGGCTACGTCCACCTCGAACAGCCAGTCCTTCCTTTCTATTATCCAACAAAATGAAGAGACACAACCTACAGCAAATCCGTTGTAATATCCTATGTCTTCTCTCAGAGTCTCACCTCTCTGTTTCTCGCTCACACAGAATACACATCTATCTCACAGCC
>APFE030849387.1:43641-99845 GCA_000404065.3 Pinus taeda | reverse complement strand
GTCACCCCGCTTGCACAATCTGGTGTCCTCAACCTCTGACGATCATGTTGAAAGTACATCGTCAACTAGTGAAAACGGACTCAATGTACAAAAAGGAAAATTTAAATTTCCTTGTAGACTATGTGAACGCGATCATGCCCTCCACCATTGTCCCTTCTTGGACGAAGCTAAAAGAGTCTTGGAAAACCGTCCTACTTCACCACTACGGCTTCCTCCTAGATACAAGAAACTCTTGCCGAGTCCGTCACTTGTTGAAAATCCAACTGACACACCTTTTTTGTCGGTTGAACCACCTATCATTAAAGATAAACCCTCTGAGTCCACACAGGACCAAATTCAACAGATCAAGACGGCAGTCGGCCCAGTCTTGTCTTCAAAAGGTCTACCTTCAGATGATACAGTCACCAAAGAGAATGAGAACGACACCGTTTAAATTATTTTTGTTAACACAAAATCTGATGAACCTGGGGGCAATCTACCCATTCCTTTATCGCAGGAAGGAAGTTCATCAGAGATTCATCCGGTCGTTTATTAGGTCCCTCCTCCAAGCAATCTAGTTGTTTCCTTCAATTGGAATCTACTAGGGAGACCTCGCCTACCATCTAATGTACTATTCCGAATCATAGTACAAGCTTACAGAATGATCATGGTTGGTAAAATCATAGATGAAGGGGCCTCCGTGAGTATCCTTTTATCAACTACTTGGAAAGCGCTTGGTTCGCCATCGCTTCTGCCTGAGATTCAAAATCTGTCAGGCTTCAAAAAAGGAACCAGTGGACCATTAGGGATCCTTCCAAATATTCCTATAACTTTGAGAAGGAAAACCATTTATCTAAATGTGATGGTAGTCCAAGGGCCATTAGATTATAATCTACTCCTTGGACGTGACTACATTTATAGCATGGGAGCTATTGTTTCCTTACTCTTTAGGGTGATGTGTTTCCTGTATGAAGGCTGAGTGGTCCAGCTCGTTGACCATCTTTCATTTCCTGGTTCAAACATGGCTAATAGTCAAATACCATCCCTAACTGGTCCTTTTTCTCAAGGAATATCTCATCAACCCCCAGTCCATCGACTTGATGAGCGCAAGTGATTCGATGAATGTGACTAAACCCAAGGGGCATACCGTCACACCCAGGGGGCATACACCCTGGTCTGCTTCGGCAGGAAAATATTAGATATAAGGTAGGTTTCCTCGTAGGATATATGACCAATCTGACACACCCGTCCGTTGACGAAAATGGGATCAGTATGGAAATATCATTTCCTCGTTGAAGGTTATGTGATTGGAACTGACACCATTCACCTTTGTCTATTTCGATGGATAGAGCCAAGGAAGTTTTTCGTCGGCAAATGCAGACAAAAAAATATTGCTAATGTGAGAACTTCCATATGGTAACCTGGAAACTCTACTTCTCTTTATATCTGGGGGCATGCAAACCTTTTGCATGCAAGTGAAAAATGACCTTTTATTTTCGTAGTTTGTAGGCTTGTTTTCATAGTTTGTAGGCTCTTAACCCTTTAACCTCGTAGGTGGGTCGTTCCTAGCTTGCATAAAAAAGGCTCTGGAGCAAAGTTGCACATGGGGCAAGCTCCCTAAAAAATGAACCTACTGATGAGAGATATCCTTATTATACGACTGACATGAGCAATGTTTCCACAAAGTTCAAGCTCGTTAAAAAAATAAACCTAGTTATGAGCATATGTTCCCCCAGAGTTTAAGCTCATTAAAAAATTAACCCACTTTCGGTAAATAACCTTTGTGATCGCATTACTATTAGCTTTCGAGCCTTGGTCGTGTTCATACTATCACCTCCTCTTTTTAGTCGATCATTCACCTCCACTTGATTGTTTACCCTTTTGAGGAACAGCTGCGAAGAGTGATTTTGTTAGCCACTTTCTTTACATTGCCATGATTGAAAAGTTCCAAACCTTACCTGGAACCAGCTGCTACCTGAAAATATCACTCATTCCTCAAAGGCGAGTCTCTTTTAAGCTCTTTTTAGACTCGTAAAATATAAAACGATTCCCGAGCAATTGGCCTTTCTAGCTCGTTAAAGTCATTGGAATTGCCATCCCTCCTCTAGATTTTAATCTTTTTGGACTCGAGGGATCATTACACAAAAATATCAAGCCCTTGACTTTTTCAGCTCGTTAAAGTGATCGGAAAAGTCATCCCATTCGTATCATTTTATAATTTTTCTGACTTAAGGGATTATACTACGAAAAAGGATTACTGGAGTTTCCTTTCTGTCTCTTTTCAGACTCTTTAAAAATTGAAAAGGACCAAGTTATCTTTGTCGTTAAACTCATTAAAACTATAGCGACAAACTTGTCCATTACAGACAAGAGCGAGTTTCACTGTCACTAGGCTCGTTAAAACATAGCGATAGGTTTGCCCAAATGGAAAATTATAGAACAAGCATATGTTATCCTCCTTATGCTTGACAAAAATAAAGAGGTATTGGTCAGAAATTCCTGGGGGAAAATTGGGAAGAAAACTTGAAGAAAATTTATTGGTAGCAGGTCACTCTTGAACATGACACTTTCACTCCATCACCATGATTAAGTCGAGTTGGGTTATTCTGTTCACCGGTCATATCACCATTGGTCCTCCGTACCATCCATTTTTGGGGTTAATGCTACCAATCCATTTAAGTGTTGCCGATATGTTCAAGAGAAGTCGCTCAGAGAATTCACCAACCCAGCTTATGCCTCATCTGCTGCAATACCTTCATGCTCCATTCTTTCATGACCACCACCTTGAACCTTGTATCATCAAATCATTTTCACCTCCACAAAATCATTTGCTCTATTCTGTGTCGTAGATGTGGGATTCATTAAGGCCCTCCTATGACAGGTCACTTCTTGTTTACATCATCTCATTATCCAAGAAGTTGACTTAGGAACAACCCTCTCAATACTTTGAAGCTTGCATGCCTCAATGGCAGGTTTCTCACTTCTAGTGACAGGTATACATCAATGGCCTTTGACCGAAAGATTTTACATGGTGTTCGACATCGACTCATGTATTCACACCACGTGAATTGTACTGCAGTACCTTGAGGGTCATTATCATTATCGGTGATTCCTCTCGTTCCTGTTAACAACTTACATCATTGGTTGGTAATCAGGCGATGTCTTTCCATGTTTGACATTAGAACATCCTTTCACATGGATCAACTTGTACTTTGGGCAAAGATTGAACAAGTTTGATGACCCCGGATCTAGTTTCATCCATCCGGGCTGCGATATATTCAGGAAAATAAAGACATCAAATGTACATCATAGCTGCACAGATAATCATCCAAGCTAAGGGATGATGGCTCTTCCATAATCATCAGTCTGCCACAGAGATGGTTGTCTATCCTATGTACATGAAAATGAATTTATAAAGTTGAGCATGGAAATGCCCGCCTCAGCTAGATCATGAAAACGTTATGAAGATATGTATTGTATCTTATTATAGGTTACCTTCTAGTTCGAGAAACCTCGAAACCTCATGATAAAGCATTTCACCCGACATCAGAAGATTTACGACCTCATGCCTTAGGGGGCAACTGTTATAGACATATTTGGGCATTGCAACCCAAATCACATATGTCCATAAACCAAGGGCTTCTAAGCCCCTAAAAGTGTTGTTTCAAACCTTAAAGGAACAAGGTTAGCTGATTACATCATTTCCAAGAAGTTCTCCCTGAAAAACTGCTCAAAACTGGTCAACATTGGACCATACAGATTGCTCCACTCTGAGGGTGCGATGCATCTCACCTGCTACACATATAGGGTGCGATGCATACTAAAAATCCCTTCTGTAGGGTACAATGAGCGAGAGTAGACAAATGGCAGAGGTAGTTTGCTAGGTGGAAACCCAGAGAATCTTCTACAAACTGCTCATTTGACACTCGCCTCTCTGAATTCACCCAAGGATGAGTAAGAGATCATGAAATCTCCAAGTGGAACCAAGAACTATAAAAGAAATGACACTAATCAAAATCCCAGAAGTTGACTTACCCACCTGCAAATATCTATATATGGATCCCTCATCTTAGAGATCCAAAGGATGGAATTTTGTATTTTGTAAGGAAGTGTTGTGGTTTCTCTGTGAAACATCATAGTGTTGGGTGATCTAGCTTTTCATGAGGTGAAGAGGGCTTTCATGCTGGGAGGATGGCACTGGATCAGACAGCTGGGTTGTAATCCTCTCTTCTACTACTTTTACCAATAAAGTTATTTGAGTTTTCCTTCATATTCTTGTATATTTCTGAATCTCGTATTGCTGTATGCATTTGTATGGCTAATATACATCTAATCCTATATTATTTATGGTTATAGATCTCTATGCTTTGACGGTATTATGCTTCTTTGACTCTACAGGTGTTCTTTGAAGCGAGACAAGTGAGGAAGGAATGGAAAAGCTCTATCAAAGGAGGGAGGAAACAAGCAAGGAGCCAAGCGAAAGATTGAGGTCGGTACTCTCACCTTCTCTCTCATATATCTCTCATAAAGGAAAACAAAAGTAACTTTAGTTTGTTTGTTTTTAATATAGCTACTTGTCTTAGTGGGACTAGCAGCTCTGAATGGACACTAGTTTTCCCGATAACAAGGAGTCCAATACGCATCTTGGAAGATGAAACCAAAGGTAGTAAATTTATATATTTGTGTGTATCATATGAATGAATTAATAAATACATGGTTTATCATTAATCAATTTTGATTTTTATATGTAAAACAATGGTATCATAGATCTAGTAGGTCAGACCTGTCCCTCTATTTACCTGCACTTTTCCCTACAAATAAAGTTAAAATCTAGCTCTATCAGAACCTAGCACTCTCTATACTTGTTCGGTTTGCACACCAACTACTTATGACTTGTTTGCAATCCATATGTGTCCAATCTCCATCCCCATTCTTATTTTTGGCACTTGTATCCTCTACTCAAAAGTCATTATTGGCTTAGTGGGTCTTGACCTGGGTTCAGTGTTAGTTGCGCCAAACAAAACCCTACACTGCTGGCCCTTTCGGAATCAACATCCATAGCACAGACTGAAGTCTCACCCGAAGCAGTATGGGGGGATGTTGGAACCAAGTTTCTGCATGCAGATATTAGTGTGATGTCTTTTTATGCCCTAGATCTATCTCCACGCAGATCTATAAGCCCTAAGGGCTTGGTACTATAACTCCCTTCAGATGGCCCCCTAGACCTTCACGAAGGTCGACGATCAACTTTTGCAGACCTTGAAAAAATGAATTACTTACTTACACACACCATAAATTATCCTTAGATCAGAATCTACTCAGATCTACTTAAGTTCTTTATAAACATAACATAAGGTATTATGATCTTTGCGTAAATACTTAACATGTATTGTGTTCAGTTAATAATACTTATCTAGTATATTTGTGCATCAATACATCATTATTCCATAAAGACCTTATCACAACATATATCACAAACATAAACAATAGAGGTAAACATATAAAACGCATGAATTTCTTCAGCAGTATTCTTTATTGATCTTTAATATCAGGTTATAGACTCAAAACTTCCTTGCACACTCAGCTACAGGGGTCCATGCACTCAGCTACGGAGACTACTCTAGGCCTCTACACACTCAGCTGCAGAGCCTTTTTCCCCTCTAAGACTTACTTCTTTGCGCTATCTCTCTAAGAATCTGTCTATTTGTACCCATAGATGTAGACATATATCTAGATCTACCTTAGACTCTCTAAGACACACCTATTTATACAATCCCATGGTCTTTGGTCCATGTGCAGATATTGAAACTGGCTCAACTTTACATAAACAAGGGTAAAATCCTTTTTTTAATCCTAACTACCTATGCACTCCGCATCCACAATTCATAGAGACTTTACATCTTTTCATAAAAATTTACAACAAAACTTTGGTTTTTAACCCCAAAACTGACCTAGGGTACCCCATCCCAACAAGCCTCCAAAACAAAGGTCGTGACTTTCCCTCATGTCACTCTGCTAGCACGATGATTTTGTTGTGAATATCCCCCAACTCGACCTACACAACTGCGACCTCGGGAACACTCTGTGTAGCTGCCTTCTTGACTTTCTCGATGAGCTGCTCTGTAGTTGGTCCTTTCGCGACCAACTTCATCATGTCAGACTAGGCAATAACTCGTCAAAATCAAATTGTTCATATTCATTTAGGTTGGTCTTTATTATATACATGAGGGAGAGACTATTCACTTAATCTCCGAGTGACTATTAATATTTCTTATTATTTATTTACATCAGTTACACTTATTCACCCAATCCTAATGATTAGGTGTCAACATTCCTCCCCTTAATCTGTAGGGATGTTGGTGAGTCCAAGCATCGTTCTGAATCATTCAAGCTTTTCTCTTCCAAGTGCTTTGGTGAAGATGTCTGCAATTTGCTCATTAGTGGAACAATGGCAGAGATGGATTGTTTTAGCCTCAACATGATGTCGAATCAGATGATATTTATTATTAATGTGCTTCGTTCGATCATGGAACTTTGGGTTCTTGGCCAACTTTATTGTCCATGTATTGTCAATCATTAGTGGATTCGATTGTAATTGTTTTACCTGCAAATCTTCAAGAATTTTCCCGAGCCACACAATTTCTTATGTTGCCTCATCTACTGCTACATATTCTACTTCTCTTGTGGAATCTGTTGGAACTAATTGTTTGCATGATCTCCAGGAGACAACTGCTGATCCAAGACTCATAGCATAACCTGAAGTAGATACCCCTGTTTCTTTGTCTCCATCGAAGACTAAATCAGAGTATCCAATCAAGCTGAAGTCATCCACCTGTGTATACTTGATTCCAAAGTCTTGAGTTCCCTTCAAGTACCTTAGAACTCTTTTTGCAGTAGACCAATGTCCCTCAAAAGGCTTTGCATAAACCTGGAGAGGATTCCAACATGAATGAGATGTCTAGTTTGGTAGTTTAGTGTGACTTCCTACAAGTGTCTATACTTGTTCATCCTCAAATTCTTTTCCTTCATTGGATGTGAGCTTTAAGTTTTGTTCCATTGGAGTAGTTAAGAGGATTGCATTATGTCATGCTAATCTTTCACAAATCTCCAATTTACTTCTTTGAGGATTGATTATGGATTCGGATGTTGGTTACTTCAAACCAGATGTAATGACATAGCCCAATCAATCATTTCAACAACCTTCCTCAATTATGTATTTATGGTTGCATGTAGCTTCTTGTTCCTGTCATCAAATATTATCTACTATACCACAGTATACAACTGTTGCCAACTTTCTTGACAAATAAAGTTGCATCATCAAGATCATAATGTTTGCAATTGAGTTTCAGAAGATGCTCAGTTAGTTTTTCATACCAGGCTCGTGGTGCTTGTTTGAGGCCATACAAGGATTTCACAAGTTTGCATACTTTATGTTGATGTCCTTTCATAGCAAATCCTTCAGGATGGCACATAAAAACATTCTCTTTTATATCTCCATTCAAGAAAGCGGTTTTTACATCCATTTAATGGACTTTCCAACTGTTCTGAGCTCCTAGGCCAAAGAGTGTTTGGATGGTAGCCCATTTTTCTATGGGGGAAAAAGTCTCCTCATAATAGACCCCTTCCTTCTGTGAAAAACCTTTTGCCACAAGCCTGGCTTTGTGCTTGTCAAGTGAACCATCTACTTTATACTTGTTCTTGTAGACCCACTTGCAGCCAATTGGTTTGATTCCTAATGGAGCATCGACCAGCTTCCAAGTGCCATTCTTTATCAGGGCATCATACTCCTTTTGCATTTCTTCTTTCCATTCATCATGAGAAGTAACTTCTTTGGAGGAAGTTGGTTCGAAATCTGTAGTCAAATTTAATTCGCAATCATAAGAAACATCCATATCAACAGGTGAATCAGAGTCATCTACATCGCCTCCATTTTTCCGGTTTGAATTTCTAGTTCCTATCTTTCCAACCTCATCAGGATGAACACTTTCATGTGTCTTTATCAGCCACTTTGGGGGACCTTTCTCAAATGGTCCAGGCTGCTCCTTTAATTGAGTTGGGACTGAATCAATATTGACTCTCCTAATTCTATCAATCACATCACTTAAAGAATCATTCGTTGTTGGAGTTTCATGCGGGGGAGAGAGTTCTTCAAAAGAAGATTCCACATGTTGAACTAGTATAGGAATCCCCCATTCAATATGTGGAATCTAATTACCAAATTCTTGAAATGATTTTTGTTTTGCGAATCTATCCAAGTGATCAAGTTGTCGCTCAACAACATTGTCAATTTTGGATGATTCAAGAAAGATTACATCTCTAGATACAACAAACTTTTTATTGACTTCAGCATAGAGATGGTATGCTTTGGAGGTGTTTGAATACCCCAGGAAGATACACTTATGACTTCTTGCACCAAGTTTGTTTCTATGTACCTTTGGTATTAAGGCATAACAGGTGGAACCAAAGACCCTGAGATGCTTTAGCAAAGGAACGTGCCCATACCACATTTCATAGGGAGTCTTGTTTCGGATAGCATTAGATGGACATATATTCTTTATATATACAACACATAGAATTACATCAGCCCAAAACATCAATTTTACATTTTGGAAAAACATCATGGAGCACACCATATTTAAGATTGTCCTATTCATTCTTTCAACTACACTGTTCTGTTGGGGATTATAAGGCACAATTGTTTGATGTTTGATCCCAAGTTGGGGAAGACAGTTTTCAAATTCATTTTAAGTGTATTCTTTTCCATTATCAATGTGAATAGAGCCAATATGAGATTATGCATCATTTTCAATCCATTTATGAAAGTTCTTGAATGTTTGAAAAGCATCAGATTTGTTCTTCAATAAATAAACCCAACACATTTTGGTGTAGTCATCAATAAATGTCATCATATATTTATTTCCATTTGCAAAAGGAATAGGAATTGGACCACATAAATCTGAATGAACGAGTTCAAGTTTTCTATGTGCTCTTGAATGTGAATCATGAAAATACAGTTTGCTATGCTTTCCTAGAATGCAAGCATCACATTGCTTAAGTTTCCTAGGAATTGTAGGCAAACCAGCAATGCCATTTTTCATCAACAAATGGAGGTTGTCATAGTTCAAATGTCCAAATCTAGCATGCCATAATAAACTTGATGGAAGTGTACCTTCTTCATAATGAGAATTGTATGAGAAATGTTGTGCACAAGCAAAGGTACCTTGCAGTTTCAGAAGCGTTCCTTCTTCTATTCTCCTCATGACAAGTGAGTGGTTAGATGCTTTTCTCACCTCAAGCTTGCCATCAAACATATGAATGGAGTGACCTTGCTAGCAGATGTTGACCAAGGGCAATAAGTTTCTCTTCAGCTATGGGAGATATAGAACATGATGCAGAAGGAAGTTTGGAAGACCAGGCAATTTGAGCTTGATTGTGCCAAGCCCTGATGGCATGATTTTTGATTGGTTTCGAAAGTATACTTCTCCATCAACATTGTCATTAAATTCTTCAAAAAAAATCTTTTCTATGAGTCATGTGGCAAGTTGCTCCTGAATCAAGCAACCAATCATTTTTCCAAGAAGCAAGTGAAGCATTAAATAAATCTTCATTTACTCTAATATTACATTGTGCCACAACATAATGAGCAGATTCAGGTGATTTTCCTTTGTCTGTGTCATTAGTTTTACCTTTGGGTTGGTTTCTTTGTTGCCCAATTTTGTCCGAAGGTAACTTGTATCTGGAGGCATCATCTGATCCATTTCTTTTGCACCGTATGCAGTGCAAATCTGACTTTTCTCCTTGAGAGTGTTTGCCCCCCCACCTCTGAAATATCTTCCTCTTCCTCTTCGACCACCTCTTCCCATGGAAGAATCTTGGGCAAGATTATTTTCTTTATGAGCAAGGCACATAGCCTCTTTAGGAGATGCAGGGGCTATCTTCTTTCCAAAATCTTTCTCTCTTTCATCAAATTTTTTCACAAGAGAGTCAAAGGTAATATCTTTGAGATTTCCATTTTCTTGTAATGGCTCAAGATAATTGGAGTAAGTAGGATAAAGTTCCTTGAGAAAAGTGATAAGAAGAATATCCAATTCAACCTTAGTGGTTTTGATATCATGCATTATAGATTTTACTTCAAATGCAAGAGCAAGAGGATCACTATTTTGTAATTCAATAGTGAAGAGTTTAATCATGAGTTGAATAATTTCAAGTGCAGAATGTGAGTCATAGAGTTCTTTCAGCTTTTGTAAGGCTTCGAAAGTAGTTGAAAATAGCGAAATATAGCAACTCGCCTCTTCACTTATAGATGTTGCAATTAATGCATAGGCTTTGCTTTTCTTATTTTCCCAAATGGCAAACTCTTGGTCTGAGGTAGGTTATTCTGGCTCTTTGTCTCCATCTCCAATACACACTCCTTTCTACAACTCATTGAAAATGAGGGTGTGTTTTATCATCCGGGAACAATCAGGATAGTTTTCCTTTCCAGTGATAACTATTCCCACAATGGATATGATTGAATGCATTGTAAAATCTATGCGCTGTAAAAATACTTTTGTTGGCAAAAATGTGCTTTTGTCGAGAAAAAATTTATAATATGATCTATATAAAGCAGAGATATTATTGAGGAAGGGTATATTTGGGAGAGGTTTTTATGGAGGAGGCTTAACGTATATGGGCGATTTGGTGAACCGAGTTATATGGAGGCCAATGCATGTATCAAAAAACAGTGTATTTAAAAACACATCGGTGTATTAAAATGGGAGTGGGAGAGGTGTACTAATAAACACTTGTGTATTAAAAACATAACATTCCTGGAAGCATAAAAGTAGTGGAATGGTGTATTAAAAATAAGTGTTATATTAAAAATGCATCAATGTATTAACACCAAAATGGTGGGAGGTGTATTATCAGGTCGATAATGTGGAGAAGAAGAGGCATACCACTCGTGGCCTTCACTTCACCAGAGTAAAGAACAAGCAACATGACCACGATTTACAACTCGTTGTTCCAGTATCGTATAGCCTTTGACAGAGGGAGTTGAGTATGTAGTGCGTATGCTAAGGGTGGAGGCACAATGATTTGGGAGTTGATTATGTATGGAGGAGCAACACTATATGGCAGTGTTCAAAATCAGGAAGGGAGGAGGCATAAAATGTGGTATGCATATTATGAACCAGGATTTCAGTTGAGGCCAACAGAAGGGTTACATATTAAACCAGAGGAGTGAATATAGCATGATATGAGCCAACAATGGTATTGGAATTTGTACCATGAGCCAATAGTTGATTGTGCATTTGTTACGTAGTGATTGCAACATCCAATGTAAATAAACTGGAACTGTATGGGCTTGGAGCAAAATAATGTAACAACTAAGATATACTAGACAATGCCTCCAGATTCAATGCACCAATGTTCAATACTTCATAATCTTTCATGCAGATATGGAGGCCAACAGCATGGAGAGAGAAGCATATGGAGGCCAGCAGCGTATGGAGGCCAGTAGCATGGAGAGAGCAGTGTATGGACTATTTTAGAGGAGTGTGGGAGGTTACAAAAATTGGTAGAAAAATGCAGGACAAACTAACAAATTTTTGAAGAAATGATAGAAGGGAGTTACAATGGCAGAGAGAAGCCAAAAATGGCGTTGGCTCTGATGCCATGTTAGACCAGGCAGTAACCCCGCAAAATCAATTCGTTCATATTCATTTAGGTTGGTATTTATTATGTACATGAGGGAGAGACTGTTCACTCATCTCCTAGTGACTATTCATACTTCTTATTATTTATTTACATCAGTTACACTTATTCACCCAATCTTGATGATTAGGTGTCAACACATCATTTGTTGATTCATCTGCATGCCCGTCAGCCTCTCCTAGCTGTTGGTAGTAACCTGGTAATCCTCATCTAACCGAGGTTCCAACCTTGCCTTCAGCATGGCCTCCTTCGTCTGAGCTGCTTCAACCTGTGCGCAAAGTTGTTTCCCCTCGTACAACTTGGTGAGGCGCCAATTGAGCACGTCATGGACCTGACCTCATTATACTATCCTTGGAGCTTTCAAACCTATGTATTGAGCATCTATAGTTTTGGGTCCTCCTGCAGAGTCATGACCAATTCGATTGCCTGCTCAAATAAGGCCAAGCAGATAGAAATTACGACATCCAACGTGGTCATTCCTTCTGCGATTGTGGCTTCGCACTATTCCCTAAATCCACGCAGAGTCGATAGCTACAATTTGAGATGCAGCTCCGTGATCTTCATGTTGAGTTCAAATTGAACTCTCACAACTTCTTCCTTTTCCTCGCGGACGCCTATAGCTAATTTTTGGATCTTGGCCTCTGGTTGTGCATCCTTGGGTATGTGCAACTCCGGCACTGTTCTGCATGCCTCTAAAACTGCGGCTGCCAGCTTGGAGCTCTGTGCCTGGATAGTATCTCTTTCCTTGAGGGTATGTGTCTTTTCGGTCAAACTTTGTTCATTGTTCACCCGGTACTCAGTGATTAAACTGATAACGTGCTGCTCCCGAGCTCTCAATTCTATTGTCACTCATGTCTGCAGCTTATGAAGAAATTCCTTGGGGAGTGCTACAATATTTAGGTCGATGTTCTTAAGGGTACTTATGATGATCTTTTCATCGTTCGATTCTGCGCTCAGGGACCCCTCTGGTAAAGCAACTGTTCTAAGGTCCACTGTCCTTACAATTTCTATAGCCTCACTTCTCCGTAGTGCTAGGCTCGTTTGTGCAGCGCTCACTTGGCCTGCGCCCACCTATATCCTGCTAGTTTGGATCTGAAGTTTGTGTAGATCCTTCTGAACATTCCTGAGCAACTCCATGTATTGTTGCTCAAATTGTTACAACATTTTGGATGTAGCATCCCGCACTTTGTCACTGATCTCATCAAGATCACCCTCTGTCAGGGTGATGGGATCCACCTACGTTTTAGCCAATTTCTGCTTTTTGTGGGAGCCATCCTGTTGTTGTTCTCTGTTTTTCCTCAGTCAAAATGGGGTACTCTACCCCTCATCACCTCCACCGCCCTGCGCAGACTACTCTTCCTCGTTGGTTTCAGGCGAATGAAATTTTCCACTTTGCTCAGAGTTGTGTTGTTCTTTCTAAGCCTGTTCCTTTCTAGCGTGCTCCTTTTCCATGTGAGCCTTCTCGCCAGCTTCCTTGTTCTGCTACATGACCAACTTTTGCACCGCCTGCTTTGCTACATCCTTTCATTTCTTCTCAGTCGAGCTCCCCGTGCCTTTGCTATTACCTTCATCCAAGTCGGACGAGGTCTGCCAATCTGTTAGTCAGTGCTTGATCACTTCCTATATGGCATCATCGATTACCAAATATGGTAAATCAAACCACTTTTGTTGCAGGTCCTTCAACGCCTAAAAGTAAACGCGGTGGAAATATGCCTTAAATGTAGCATATGTGGACATATACTTATACAAGGTTGGGGAAAACCTTGGGTGTTGGTTGATGGCCATGTGGAAGCTCGCTTCCATCAACACCCATAAAATCTTTCTTTATATGACTCGTTCGGGGTCCTTCGTGGCCCAGAGGGAGGGGAACTGTGTGACCTACAGCAATACTTCCTTTAATGAAGGAAACTAACTCTCCTCTGGTTGCTCCTACTTGACCAACACAATGGAGAGTAATCACCACAAGTAGTGTAAGGGCTTTCTCTCATCCTAGACCTCGTGATAATTCGCAAAGAATTCAATGCATAAGTACTGTGACCAATTAAGTTGCACACCCTCAATGCATTGTGTAGCTAACGATATCACAAACACTGAAACCTCGTATGCGTGGCACTTCCTCAGAAACTTTCTGACCAGTATTTGGGTGGAAATCTTCATTGTGGGATCATTGATGGATATGATGGAATAGCCTCGCAACTTTTTGACAAGCTCAAAGTTGTTTTTCATCTTCTCCATCAAACTCCTTGGCAGTTGTGCAATCCTATGGATGAGCATGTCCATGATGGGTATAGGCACACCAAGCCATAAGCACCCATTGTGCATGAGTGTGATTAACTACCACACACAAGTGGTGTTAATATTAGTGAAATGATAGTTGAGCACCCAAAATAGGTTCAACAATATGGAGTTCTCCACCCTGCAAATCCATTCAGCCATCCCAACTCAGTTAAACCTGAATCTGGATAGTACACTGGCCTCATGTAATTATATGTCATGAGGTGCGGGAACTGCTCATGGTCATCTAGGTCTAATCCTCCATTTTTAATAGGGGAAGCCGTGCAAGGTGCGAACCTTTAAAGTTATTTGTTTTGGCAATAGGGGTGTATGAATAAGGAACTTGTCTGAGTCTGGGTCCTTGGGGACCTTCGCCTTCCCTTTTCTTGGAGGGGCATACTCAGGAAACTTGGTGAGGGGATCCACTCCCTCAGCGTCTACATCCTCAATGCCTTGTTCAGATTCCAAATCCACCACCTTCTCTAGCTCCTTGTACCTCTTCTATGTTTGAGCGACAATATGTTTCCTACGCGACTCATGCATTGGCACTCGCTCTTTGTCTTCTGGGTTTCTTGCATAGGTGTAGGCTTTGGCCTAGGTGAACTTGATGCTGTAGGCATAGGAGTTGGAGCTTCCATACTTACTACCTCTGGAATAGCCCCTTCGGAGGTGACAGTTCCTCTAGTGCTTGCAGTCTCAACTAGACCTGGTCCTAACATGGTATCGTAGATGGATTTCCAAGTTAACTATGGTAAATTATCGAATGTGTGGCTTGTGACCAAATCCTCGAAGAACACACAATTCATAAGAGACAGACAAGATAACTCTGAAACTCGAAGGGTGCAAAGTGTTCTCTACTGGACCGACATGCATAATTTATTAGGAATTTTTAATTCAAATCAGACTTTCCCCCCAAAATTCATTTATTAATGTTGTTTTGGTGGTAGATCTTTAAATATTTTTGCCTTAAATGCCTGTTGCCTGCTCCTCTTAACCGTCTCCTAGCTCTCAAATCATGAATAATGACTCTAACAGTCACTTTCTAGTTGTGCCGCACAATATCTCCTTTCCTAGCGCAGCTCCTTTCGTGCAACTCCTAATATTGTGATGTCACCCTTTTTGTGCGCAACCCCCCTCCCGTGTAGTTCCTCAAACTAGGCAGTGTAGTTTAGAGTCTCGTGCTTCCTTGCAGCTGCCTAGAGCACTAAGACCGTCCTCTCATCATATAGTCATTGAGACGGATCTCCTGTATATGGCTTCAATTGGCTTCCATTCACCCTTCTCGGAAATGGTTCTCCATTCAACTTTGCAAGTTGAACAACACCACCATCTGTGATCTCTTCGATAACATATGGCCCCATCCATAGCATCTAAAACTCTCCTGGAAAATTAGCAAACTTACTATCATATGATAAGACCAAATCATTTACCTTGAACGTGCATAGCTTGATGTGCCGATTGTGCCAAGCCTTTTCACATTTCTTCTATACTTGCTGATGGAATCCAGCCAAGAATATGTCTTCTTCAAGTTCCATTAGTTGCGTGAGCCGCTCTTCCAAGGCTCTACGGTTTGCCATCCCTGTAAAAGCTGCCATGCATTGACTAGGGATGATATATTCCATAGGCATCACAACTTCTATGGCATAGACCAATCAAAAATGTGTCTAACCTGTCAGCTTCTTGAAAGTAGTCTTGTATGCCCATAACACTACAGGTATGCACACACCCCAGTCATTTCACTGTGTGTTGCAAATCTTTGTCAATGCATTCTCCAAGATTTTATTAAAGGCCTCAATTGTTCCATTAGCCTGAGGATGATATGGTGTGTTATTTTGATGATAAACCTGGAATTACTCAGTCAGCACGTTGATCGTTTCATTGAGGAGGTGCATACCCCAATCACTCATCAACACTTTTCGGAAGCCAAACCTAGTTAACATGTACTCAAACAAGAATTTAGCTAATGTGGTTGTTGTACAATCCCTCATAGGTTGTGCCTCCACCCATCTGGTCAGATACTCTATTGTGGTGATGATATAACGTTCACCTGTCTTCTTTCCTAGAGGTTGGATTGGCCCCACAAAGTGAATTTCCCATTTTTCAAATGGATGCAATGATACCTGAGGATTCAGGGGCAACTCGTCCCTCCGTGATGGTCTGCCCATTCACTGAGATGCATCACATGCTCTACAATACACTTTGGTATCCTTATGCAACATAGGCCACCATAACCCTACGCGTAAGATCTTTTTTGTTGTTGCCTTTCCTACATAATGTCATCCTACATCCCCGCCATGAGCCTCCATGAGGATGTTGTTCCACTCAAAATCAGGAACATACCTACACAAGATCTCGTCAACACCCATCTTATACAAATGTCCAGCAATCACCGAAAAATATGTCGCGCACACCAATAGTTCCTTCTTTTATTGACTGGTATATCCTTCTGGAGTCGTTCTAGTAGTCAAAAAGTGGATAATATATACAAAATGATTATCCACTATGAGACCCACGAAGAGCTGCGCATCGGGCAACCCTTCCTCCAAATTAGTGGGATCCTCTCTTGTCTCAATCCATGACAGGTTGTCAGGTCCTACATTCAGCATATCTGGCTTCATAATGACCTCAAAGTCATATTTTTAAAATAGAAACAACCATCGATAGATCTTCCCCCGCAACACAGGCTTATTGATGAGGTATTTCAAGGCAGAATGGTCAGTGTACATTTTGAAATCTCCATGCAACAGATAATCCCTGAACTTTTGAATCATGTACACCATAGCCAATCCCTCATGCTTTCTCTTTGAGTAATTCTTCTCAAATTTTCATAATTTCTTGCTCGCAAATGCTATAGGGTGGTCCATATCTCCTTCACCGACTCGTGTTATCACTGCTCCCAACCCAATACATGAGGCCTCAATGTGCATATGGAATTCCTTCTTCCAATCCAGGAACACCAAAATCAACGTGATGACCATCTTCTCTTTTAATACATCCAGACTGTGCTAACATTCTTCATCCCAATAGAATGTAGCATCCTTATTCAATAGATTCTCCATAGGCATAGTCATTTGAGCATTAGCCTTGATGAACTTCCGATAATATCCAGTATGGCATGGTGTTGTGTGCAGCTATTTGACACTCCTCGGGGCCTCCAAATTTACTATCACCATGATCTTGGTAGGATCTACCATCGGCCCTTGCTTGCATACCACATGGCCCAGTAAAATTCCAAAAGGGACATAGATTTGGTATCTTCAACACGTATCCAACATTAAGCGTAGGCTGGCTACATGGTGCTTCACTAACCCAAACACTATCCAGTTTTCAAAATACTTCTCCAAGAACTTGTGAATAAATTCCTTAAATGTCATGATGACTATGCGAGAGAATATTGTCGGTGCATTCTTAAGTCCAAAAGGAATCACCATATATTGGAAACAACCCCATTCTATCGCAAAGGTTGTTTTGCTCTTGTCCTTTGGAATGATCTTAATCTGATGGTACCCAGAGAATCCATCAGTGAATGAGTAAGCTTCCTACCCTCCAACATTGTCCAACACCTCATTTATAAATAGTGTTGGAAAAGGATCATGGACACGGGTATCGTTAAGCTTTCTTAGATCTACGCAAATCCTTATTTCTCCCTTCTATTTCTTTCCTTGAGCCACCATTGGGCTCACCCAATCACACTCTTCAACTGGTTCGATGATGCCTACTTCTAGCATTTTATCCAGCTCTAAATGAACCTTTTCCTTGTATTTGGGATTAAGGTGATATGGTCTCTACTCGATAGGCTTCATGTTTGGCTTCAAAGTAATTTTCATCACCTCCAGGTCACCTATGATGCCTTTCAGGTCTGAAATTTTTTTAGGAAAAATATCCTAGTACTTGTGAAGTAACTCAACAAATTTATCCACTATGGCATCATCCCTGTAATCTCCACTCTTCACAAATTTTGGCTCTACTTCGGTACCAATGTTCACTTGCTTGGTTTTCAGCGGCGCGACGACGTCCAGATTTTCTATCTATGGACCTTCGACCTCGTGGTGGCCTTCTGCCTCTGGGATATTAATATTTCTTGGATCTTCTTCCTCCCACTAAACAGTCACATTATAGCATTCCAGCGTATGGCGTAGCTGGGTGCTACAATCTGGTTGAACCAACTCCAAAGGATCATGCGGATTTTTGAAGATCACCGCCTTAACCTCATGCAAACCTTTATCAATGTTTTTGAACCCATCTTCAAAACTGAAGGTCATTAAGAAACCCTCCTTTAATATATCCCACTCCGTGGTGCAATGGTGGAGCTCTATTTCCAGGTACCAATTCATAGGGATTAATGTATGACAGAATAAGTGTACCCACTTTGGTTGCAACTCTCTCCCGTAGACTTTAGTCCATTTTGCGAAATGATTACATGGATCATTCCTCCCATCATATTTCTTAGTTAATCACACTTTAGGACAACCAAATCATAACCTCATTATTCTCATGTAATCATGCCATTCATCAAATTTGTCCTTGTGCGTACCCCACCACTATGCGGGCATAGCACGCAGCACCAAATCTAACGCTTGGAAGCGATCATCCTCAGGGAAATCTCTTTCAAAGGCATCCAAAACTTTATCTACATAAGTTAACCCATCATAATATTAGGGTAAATTTCTTACCCCAACGACACAGTGCAGCGATTTGATCATCATGTTGTAACGCAATGTGGACACTTCATGCAGCCTATTCTGCTAATGCTCCAATTCTTCATCTGAATCTAAGGTACAAGAACTTTCGTAGTCCCATGCAATCAATCCATCAGTTGTTGGATTAATCTAGTCTTGGTCTCACACAGTTATTTTGTAGATCTGATCCAAGTCATCATCACTCTCTTCATAGTCACGGAATGGTTCAGTATAGCGCGGTCACCCCGCAGGGTCTAATGGTACTACATCAAAAAGCATCTTTATTTCAAATGACATTGTCCTTTTCTTTAATTTTATGACTCCATTCATATCAATGACCCAATCAATTCTGAGGAGTGTGGGATATGGATTACTATCATCAACAATCTCTATTACTTCAAAATCAGTCGGCGTGCTCGCACCCTTGATATCTATGGTGACTCCATGTAGTCGTCCCATAGGGATAATCTTCTGATGGTTTTCCATCCTTAGTTGAATCAGAGACCGCTACAGTGTAGGTCTCCCCATTCTCTCCCATGTCTGTTTAGGCGGAACATTCGCATCAAACCCAAGATCCAAAATAACCTAGTCCATCTCATAGTCTCCTATCTGCGCGGTGAGCCTCATATTGCACCCTATCCTTGTCTTATGTTTGCTAATTGTTTTGACTATGCAGTGTCCATCAGGAGCATTTTCCTTACTAGCACACCTGTTTATCAACTCCTGTAAGCCTTTCACAACCTTTGTATAGCACAAAAGTTTCTTGTAAGTATCCAGGAATGTGGTAAGTATAGACGGATCAACCTTTGTAGGCATAGATGCCTTAGTGAAGAGTTTCTTGGCCTCCATAAATGTTTGCTTTGCATGCTCTAGATAAAAACCCATCTCCTTTTCTAGGGCTCAGTGGACCCATCCATATTCTTTAGGTTGTTTTCCCTTATCATCCCCAGTCGTTACTCCACTTCTCAGCACTATATTTACATTCAGGTCTATCTCGTGGGGCTGAGCTCTGATCATTTGTAAGTTATGCATAGGATGTTGCAGTTGTACCTTCTTCTCCTAGATCTTAGCTATCAGCAGATGGAATTCTTTTATAGTGTGGTCAAACAGAGTATAGTATTGAAATGACAGGCGTGTCCGATTTTGACACTCCCAGATGCAGTGACCTAGTGTCCCATAGTTATAGAAAATAACTTGACCATGACCTCTACTAGGTCCTCCTCCTCGGCCTCGTCCATGCCCCTGATATCCTCCATGCAATACCCTATCCCCCTGATCTCGAGGCTGAGTTTTAGCTTGCATTCAATACGTGGGTGTTCTCTTCATCATCAATTCATAGCTATGGGAGTGGCACTTATTGTGGCCCACCAATTTGCAGATATACCAGAACAATTCTTGTGGTGTTTGAACGAACTTTTGCAACAAATGAAAATTATTTGTTACATGTTTTCCAGCCACCTAACAAATAACACACCATAGCACAGGCCCCATACTTAGTCCTGTTATAGCTTCTTGCCTCAGGGGCATTGGTCCCCCACTTGTGATATAATTCATGAAGAGAGGGAAGTGATCTTTATCATGCCCGTAGATCTTACACTTGAGGCACCAGACTTCCTCGCGTACCTCCAGACTGTAGAATTTTTCTACAAATCAGCTAGCTCTGATACCATGTCAAAATTCTCAGTGTAGATCAACGACCTCTGATACCATGCAGAAAATCTAACTGTAGATTAGCTCGATAATGCAAAGAAAAATAAAATAATCTACTTCTACTATCAAACTTGCGGAAGCTTAATCGATTTTTGAGCAAGATCAAATAAAACACATATAACAGATAAGAAGATTAAATCACACATGAAATATAGAAGAATACTCTGGGGAAAGCCTCAGCTAAAAACCCCACTATCTGTATTATCATACAAGTGGAAATATCTCAAGATTACACAAAGCTTTAGCTCACAAGCTATCCAGTTCTCAGTACAATCCCTCACTGCTGCTCATAGACAAAATAGACAACACATATGCCTTCCTTCAGTCCTCCAAGCCTCCTATTTCCTTGGGTATTTTCTCCTGGGTCCTCCAGTTGCAGCCTGTGTGACTCTCACCTCACACACAACACTAAACTCTAAAATAACTGCCCAATCCTAAAGGAGATAATTCCTTTTGCATGGATGAGTTTCCTTTATAGGAAAATTCCTCCAACTGATAGTACACTATCCCTTCCTTTAATCTCATCTAGGTCTTTCTTGGAACTGGCATGCATGAGTTATTTATGAGAGAATATTCAGTTATCTGGAGAACACTAGTTGAATGCATCCATGGATTAACTGACTGAACTCACAATTAGTTCCTCCAACTGTTTGGAACTAATTTAACTGGACTTAACTTAGTTCACTGAGCTAACTAATTACAAATCAAATACAACTCATCCTTATCTCCTTAATTAAGGGATAACTTCCTCAATCAAAGGGATAATTGTTGCATATCTTCACATAGACTTCATGTTTGATTTTCTCCAACTAATTAACTCAATATGAATTAATTAATTATTTTTCAAATAGCTAGTGAGATGAAATTCGAATTTTAATTCAAGGACTAACTAAAATTGGAATCTATCCCAAAATGATATTTACAGCAACGCTATTTTTAGCATTTCTATTTTTTTCTATTTCCAATAGAGTTGGAGTATATCTTGAAATGATATTTATAGGTATGCTACTTTTGGCATTTCTATTTTTAGCATTTATTGTTGCCATTTTCAACATGGACTAGCCTCATTTTCCTTTTTCAAGCTCTGCAATTCCACACAGAGGTTCTACAACTACGATTAAATTTTTTGAACTCTGAAAGACGCGTCCTGAATAGGTGTTTCATGAAATCTCATTGTGATTTCTAGGGCTTCTACCTAAGTCCCTATCTTCTTCTATGATAATGAAATCCTCAAGTGGGGCAAGAGCGAGGTTATAAACCACTTGCGGTGTTGATTATCTGTGAGCTACATATTACCTTCACAAATCACAGACTTCAATCTTTGATCTAACTCCCAGGGTGGTTCACTAGCCCTCGTCGTGATTTCGTTGAATCCAACTATCGACTGCTAGTCAGAATTAGGCTTTCTTTAGTGTCTGCTAACGCTGCCAAAGGATTATCAGTGCAATACTTGATGTACCATGTCAGTGCATGATCCTATAAAGTGGTAACCAATTTCACTTTCTTTATGTTTTCATTAATGATCTACTGTGTAGTCCACATAGCATTCATAATAAACCAAAATTGATTTGTATCTTCATTCCCTATACCTTAGAAAATTTGCAGCTTTACTGAGTTCAACATATTGAATGGTGGAGGTGGTGGTAGTGGTGTGGGAAAAGGTGTATGATGTGGAGGTGAAGGTGGAGGTGGAGTGGATGGATGATGTATCCACGAAAAACCTTGTCTTATTAGCTAGACCACACTCTATGGTGAGGCCTGTACTGCTCCTTCGTCGTCACTCAAATGAGTTCCAATAAATGGGCTATATTCAGGACTTGTCTTCCCTTAATCTCTAAAGAGTTTCCTACTTCATGTAGCTCTGAACATTAAGTAAATGGCATAACCCATCTTTCACACAACAACATCTTAATAGAGGTATTTAAATATCTTAGGTACTTACCTCGCGGTCCTTTGAAGAAGTGTAGCTCCGCTTCATTATAGCCAACTAAGGTATCAACCGTGAACTTTGTAGCAAATCCTCCTATAACCCAATCAAGCCAATGATCAACAACGTGCACGATCTTATCTTCAGAAGCTTCCAACCTCCATACTAGCTCTACGGTCCACAATATTGGACCATCAAGCCTCCACCTTCCTTGGTCATTCACCAACATATCTCTCCACTCGTATAGTTCAATCGGGAAGGTGCAGAAGAAAATTTTATGTATTTCTATGTAAAAATATCTGTCCAACCACTAATTTTCATCAAGCGTGGGTTTCTATTCTCATCTGTCCTGAATTCGTGGATCTTCCTATCCAACCACTTCTCAACTACCTTCTCGTTTAGATTCCAATGATGTGACATCACACATCTCTTTATGCAGATCTTGGTCCCAACAGCAAAACCATTTGTTGGCTTAGTGGGTCTGATCTAGGTTCAGAGTTAGTTGCACCAAACAAAACCCTACACTACTGGCCCTTTCGGCATCAACCTACGTAGCATGGACTGAAGTCTCACCCGAAGAATTATGGGGGGATGATGGAACCAAGTTTTTGCATTGAGAGATCAATGTGGTGTCTTTTTATTCCCTAGATCTTCCTCTACGCATATCTATAAGGTCTTAGGGCTTGGTACTCCCTTCAGACGACCCCTAGACCTCTGCGAAGGTCAACAATTGGCTTTTGCGAACCCTGAACAGATGAATTAACTACTTATATGCACCATAAATTATCCTTAGATCATAATATACTCAGATCTACTTAAGTTCTTGATAAACGTAACCAAAGATATTATGATCTTCACGTAAATACTTAACATGTATTGTGTTCAGTTAATAAGACCTATCTAGTAGATTCATGCATCAATACATCATTATTTCATAAAGACCTTATTGCAGCATATATCACAAACATAAACAACAGAGGTAAACAGATAAAACACATGAATTTCTTCAACAATATTCTTTATTGATCTTTGGTATCAGGTTATAGACTCAAATGATGGGATTTGTGCACTCAGCTGCGACACTACTCTAGGCCTCTGTGCACTTAGCTGCGGAGCTTTTTTCCCCTCTAAGACTTACTTCTCTGTGCTATCTCTATAAGACTCCATCCATTCGTACCCATAGACGTAGATATAGATCTAGATTTTCTTTAGACTCTCTAAGACACACTTATTTTTACAAGCCCATGGTTCATGGACCATGGGTATATCTCCAAATTGACTCAACTTTACATAAATGAGGGTAAAAATCATTTTTTACTCCTAACTACCTACGTGCTTCCACATCCACAATTCGTAGAGACTTTACATATTTTCATCAAAATTTACAACAAAAGTTGGGGTTTTAACCCCAAAACTGACCCATGGGACCCCATCCCAATAGTCATTAATTTCCTTCTTTGCTCAACCTTACCTTGCCTCAACACCTCCTCATGTCACATATATCATTATAGCCTATTAGCTAATAGACTAAATATTATTTCCCCATGTTCTAAGTTACACCAAAAACCCTGTCGAATTTCTTGGTCGCTTTCCTCATGTTCCCTAAGTTCCTCCTCATGTGGATGCTTGGTATTAGAGTCTAGAGGTATTTTTTTTATTTTTTTATAATTTCTACCCTGCCCTTTGCCAAGAATCTCTACATCTCATAATCTCTATTCCCTATACAACTTGGCATTCTTTTTTCTGGAATGATCTATAATCTTTGTGTGTAAGAAACCCTAATTGACTTAGTCCTAAGGTCATGGTCCAATGGCTATGCGTGTAGGTTTGGTCCCCACAAGCCTGAAGGTCCAATCCCAGGGAGGAATATGTATGACTCAGAGTCACTCCTAGCATAGACACGATTTCTTCTACTGAAAAAAATCCTGATCGACTTTGTTAGATGGTTGCGAATTGCAATTTCAACTTCCATTCTGGATGTTGGACACCTAATTCGTTAGGGTTATGGTGTGTTATGTAATTAGTTACTAATTTCAAAGAAACCTAGGAAACTAAATCCTACTATTTTAATATTGCATTTATATGTACAATATTCTTAATATGAATAGAATTCATTTTCCAATATTGATTCCAATAATGGTATCAAAGTAGTGGTTTATCTGCCATGTTGAATAAGTTGAGCCAATAGTTTTGCGTCCTTCCTATTGAATAACTTGACCCAATAGTTTTTGTGGCCTTCTTGGACACTCTCTAAAGCTTTTTAACTTTACACATCTACCATTTCTCTACTTTGCATAGTTTACAAAACGAGTGGAGGTTCATTGATGGTGGCTTTGTCCAATGGAAAGTGGAGAAGAATGATGTTTGGGGAATCCACGCTGTGACTGGTAATGACGCCCAACCTTTTGTGGTATGCTCACAATCAATCTGTTGCTACAAAATTTGATCTTTATCATTAAGTATTTCAAGTTTAATTTCAAAAATATTTTTTCATTTTGCACTTGCCACTATAATAAAAAATCCACAAGCGATCATGAAAAGTACAGTGGCAAAATGTGTGGGCTTGTGTTATAGTCTCTCTAGAAAAATTTCGTGTTCTCCTTCCTTCTCATAATTTGGTCTGGAAACCCTTTACGTAGCATTAGATGGCGGCAACACCATAAAGAAATGAAATTGAAGTGGCATGTGAGGATTCCATTAATCAATTAGCATTGTTCCTATTCTTTGTATATTTTGTTGTAACATTATTTGGTTTTGATAAGTTAGTATATTAGCCAAAAAAAACCTTTTAAAATGTTAAGTTAGGATATGGATGCAAAAGAAAGAAAAGTTAAAATGTTAGGCCAATTTAATGTTTTATAGGCATCCATATCAATAAAATGATAGGTGTTAGTTGCCCTAAAAAAATAAGGCAAAAGAAAAATAAAATGTTGGGGAAGCATAAATAAAAGAATGACTTCATTTCATACTTTTATAAATGCACAGGCTGCTAGTCAAAATGCGCCACAAGTCAAATATCAAATGTTATCTTCATGTGCAAAAGAAAAGGGAAATGGATTAAAGTTTCGCTCTAAGGTTTAATATATCAATTAATTTTGGTGTATCAATCCCTTATTCCTATGTTTTAAACTCCAAAATCACCCTTCCGCTCATATTTCCCTCCACCCACCTATTCCTAAGTTTTAACATGCCTCTCATACATTGCAAAGTACATTGCTCTAGTTATCCCTGCAAACTTGGAAAAGTTTCCTGATGGATATCTAAAACATCTACCAAGATTTAATGGAGAAACAGGTCCCTTAGCAGAGGATCATGTATCAACTTTCCTAGATTTTGCTGACAGTATGAACATAGAATAGGAAGATGTCTATATGAGATTATTTGTACAATACTTAGAAGGAAATGTTAGGATCTGGTTTAGGCAACTTAGAGATAAACTATGATCTGAAATGATCATATGTTAAACTGAAGTAGAATTTATTAATGCCAACAATGAATTGGAAGTTAACATAAATTGCTTTAATTGTGAGAACTATTTGAAAGGAAAGACTTTACGATAGATGATAAACATAAGAAATATGTAAACTGAACTAAAAAGTAAAACGATAGGTGTTAGTTTCCCTAAAAAAATAAGTAAAAATAAAAATAAAATGTTGGGGAAGCAAAAAGAAAAGAATGACTTCATTTCATACTTTTAAAAACGCACAGGCTGCTAGTCAAAATGCACCACAAGTCAAATACCAAATGTTATCTTCATGTGCAAAAGAAAAGGGAAAAGGATTAAAGTTTCCCTCTAAGGTTTAATATATCAATTAATTTTGGTGTATCAATCCCCTATTCCTATGTTTTAAACTCCAAAATCACCCTTTCGCTCATATTTTCCTCCACCCACCTATTCCTAAGTTTTAACACGCCTCTCATACATTGTGAAGTACATTGCTCTAGTTATCCCTGCAAACTTGGCAAATTTTCCTGATGGATATCTAAAACATCTACCAATATTTAATGGAGAAACAGGTCCCTCAGCAGAGGATCATGTATCAACTTTCCTAGATTTTGCTAACAATATGAACATAGAACAGGAAGATGTTTATATGAGATTATTTGTACAATATTTAGAAGGAAATGTTAGGATTTGGTTTAGGAAACTTAGAGATAAACTATGATCTAAAATGATCATATTTTAAACTGAATTAGAATTTATTAATGCCAACAATGAACTGGAAGTTAACATAAATTGCTTTAATCGTGAGAACTATTTGAAAGGAAATACTTTACGATAGATGATAAAAATAAGAAATATGTAAACTGAACTAAAAAGTATCAAAACACAGTGATACCAGACAACAATATTGGTTACGGAATTCATCTCTAATGGACTACTTCTATGGGTCCGCTTTCAAGATGGGTGCCCTCTTTATTAGGATTGAAATCCGAGGAGGCCGATTACATGGAAAATTAACCAGACCCATTATGCATGAAAGCACTTTTGGTCACTATTACAAGAAAGCTCTCTGAAATAGCTTTCCAACGCCTATCTTGGTTCTCAATTCTGACTCCGGATGCTCCTGTCACACTGAAAACAAAAACTGCCTATATCCTCCGGAATCTACGTGCAAAACTTCAAAACCACTCCTCCTTCTTCATGAACAAAATGGCGAATTTATAGGGTTTCAGGTACACTCAAACTCCTTAGATGTTAATTTTAGGCATGAACCAACATTATTGTCTCAGTCTAACCACTAACGAAAACCTTAGTGCCTATTCACATGGTGGTTACATTACTTAGACCGATTATAATAATAAAAACCCAAAATAAAACATAAAAACCACTTTGCACCTTGGATTAGCCCGAATCTATTAGCAACTATCTAACAGGGTAGAGGAAGCACTAACAGCTCATGTGAGTAAGTGACTGAGATCATGGTTAGAATGTCAACAGTTCCATTGACTGTTGGCCATGGTGGTTGATGGTTGGCTACCCTGGCACTCACAAGTCATGGTTTCCTGGCTGACCACAACTACCACCAAACAGCATCGAGATTTCCCTAACTGCGCAATCGATGATACTGTGTTCACATGTCATTGTTTCCCTAATTTATATCTGTTGCGGTTAATGTAAACTTTGCTGCAGTTAGTTTGTACCACGATAACCTGACGACTTCTCCCCTTGTCCACTCACATGGTTTGATCGCGGTCAGACCTTGATGCGGTTAGGAATTGCGGTCTATGCAATGTTTACATCGTAATGTTTTTTAAATATGTTTATCATATAGTTTGTAATATAACATGGCCCGAATGGGTTTTTGACTTACAGTTCAATGCATTTGAATACATGGTGTAGTTTGCATTAGGTTTTTAGGTATAGGTTAGGGTTTTAGGTGTTAGGTCTTGTAGATCTTAGGTTAAGTGTACTTTAATGCATGGTGTAGGTTATGTATTAGGTTTTAGGTCCAGGACTTAACAACACTTTTTGTCCTAAAAACCATTTTATACAACTTGTCACAATGTGACATGAAAACCCTGAAGATAATAACCATGGATCATTCTGAACACCACAAACCCTGGTGGAACTAATGATGAAGACATCAACAACCAAACCCCAATGGAACTGATGACAAACATATGTCGAAAACCAGGTAAAAAACCATATCGCCATGAAAACCAACACTGTATAACCTGAACCATAAACCTCACTGTCGAAGTTGAAGACACCGAACACTGAATGCTGATGATGAATATTGGTGAAGCTGATAAAGTTCAAGACCTCATCAACCAAAGATCATTTGATGATCACTTCAATTTTGAACCACTAAAGACTCCACTCATGTTAGACTAAGAAGATCCTCCTGGATCACTCTATTAGAACATGGAATGAGCTCATAACTATCTTTAGAAAACAATGGGTGGCAAAGAAATATGTTGTTTACTTTATCACTGAATTTGAAGAATTAAAGAGAAACCTTGGTGAAATAGTTGCTGAATTCATCGAAAGATTTAAAAACTCTATCATAAAATGCATGTTGATTGTAAACCACCAGTAGCAACTGCAAAGGTCAGATTTTCCAAAGCATTTGAAGATGACTTTGTAGTCATGCTAAGGGAAAGGGTTTCTAATACATTAGAAGAAATCTAGACAAATGCTATTGAGGTAGAAGCTAATAGGTCAGCTTCTAGAAAAGTTAAAGCTAAAGTAGAGAAAGAAGAAAGAAAACTAAAATCTAGGGTTGATGACTCATCTTCTTCCAAATATAAACTTGAAGATCAGAAAATTGATAAAATTACATCTTTACTTAGAAATATTTCTAATAGGATTTTAAAAATTGAAACACAACCTAGAACTTCTTAGAAAACTGCTATCAGACCTGAAGCTAAAACTTAATTCCGAAGAACTCCTCAAATGAAGATTCTTTAGAGACCAGGTTCTGATCAAAACGTTCAACCACCTTTGTTGATTGATGATCAACAACCACATGATACATGCCCTTTAATAACTTAAGATATCAATAATATTGATTCCTCAAGAGTACAAATGGAAATATTTCCTTCATCTTCACCTTAGTCTTTTGAACAAGAACAATGAGGTGCTCAACTTTTAAAATTCCAAGCATTCTCTGAATTTCTGATTGCAGAATTAAATAAGAGGTATGATCTAAGACCAAGATCAGGTCCAGGTAGACCTTCAAAATATACCACTATAATTGAACATGCAATAAAATCCATTCAAACACAAACTCCAACACCTCAGACTATAGACTCATCCAATGAAATGTTTTCATCTGAAAAGACCATTTTGACAACTTTTAATATTGAAAAGGAATTGGAAAGGGTCAAAATTCCTATACCTTTAGCTAAAATTTCCAAAAACCCTGGTTATAAAAATCAAGTGTCTAAATGGATACAGTCCTCTTGTGTATATGTTGAGGGATATGTTATTAGTTTGCAAGATGAAAATCCCTCAGTAGTGTTTGATCCTAGTTCTGATATGATTGATGAGATTGTTCCACCATTTTATGTAACTTTTAAAGCTCATGACTTTCTTTGTATAACTGCATGCTAGATTCTGGAGCTTCTCGTAACCTTATGCCAAAGGTAGTTATGGAGCAACTTCAGTTACACGTTACCCATTCTTATCATGACCTTTACACCTTTGATTCAAAGAAAGTGCCATGCCTAGGATTGATCAAAGACCTAGTTGTGATCTTAGCTCAAATACCTGTCAATAGTATAGTTTTGGACATAGTTGTCACTGATATTCCTACCAAGTTTCGCATGCTCCTATCCAGATCATGTTGTGCTAAACTTGGAGGATCACTTCAGATGGACATGTCTTTTGCTACTATTCCAGTCTATGGAGATGAATATTTAAGGTTATATAGGGAAGTCAAATTCCTTCATACTTTTTGTAGGCCTGATCAAGAAAAACACCACCCTATCTATGCAGTAGATGGAGATTTTGGTTGTTTTCATTTATCTTCACAAAATTCATCAAACAATCAACTTTCCATTGAAAATATTGTTTCCAAACTTAAAATTATAGAATCAGATATTTGGAAACTTTATTTTGATGGCTCTTGCTCAAAAGAAGGAGCAGGAGTAGGAATTGTTTTAATTTCACCAAATAAAGAAAACATAACCTAGTCATGTAAATTTGAATTTGAAGTCACCAATAATGTGGCTGAGTATGAGGCTTTTCTTCTTCGTCTTGAGCTAGCTAAGAGTTTAAAGGTTCAAAACTTGAGTGTCTTTTTTTATTTTGAGCTTATGGTGAAGCAGGTTAGAAATCTGTGTCAAATGAAACACCCAAGGCTTAGGTCCTATAGAAATGAAGTTTGGGACATAATTGAAAATTTCTTCCAAGGATTTAACATAACTGCTATTCTTAGAGATGAAAATATGCATGTTGACTCACTAGTTATCTCAGCAAGCTCTTTCAAAATCCCTGAGCCAGTATTGTTAGACTACCAAATTAAAGTCAAGTATAGACCATCAATTACTGATAACCTTAAACAATGGTAGATTTTTGAATATGATGAACAATTAAAATCATTCCTTCAAGTCATTGATGAATTCTCAAATATGAAAATTGAAGAAGATCAAAAAGATGTTCAAGAAATAAATCACCAAAATCTAGAAACTTCATTCAGTTCTAAAATTCTTGATCATGATATCATCCAATTATCTAATAATTTTATTCCTAAAGGATTAGTTCGATTGGAAAAACTATTTGATAATAATGACGTCTCTAAAAACTCCTTGTTTAACTCACATGAAGAAGAAATCAAAGAATGCAATATTGGGACTTTGAATGATGTGAGAAATCTTAAATTGTCATCAACCTTGCCTTTGGATGTAAAAATCAAATACTTGAATCTTCTTAAAAATTACAAAAATGTTTTTGCATAGTCTTATAATGAGTTAAAAACTTATGATACATCTTTGATTGAGCATAAGATTCCTTTGAAACCATAAACAAAACCCTTTCAACAAAAACTAAGAAGAATCAATCCCATATTACTTACAACCATTAAGAAAGAACTTAACAAGCTACTTGATGCTCATATCATAGTACCTTTAAGGTATTCTGATTGGGTAGCCAACCTAGTTCCTGTCAGAAATAAAAATGGTGAGATTAGGCTATGTGTAGACTACTGAAATCTGAACAAATCATCTTTAAAGGATAACTATCCATTTCCCAAAATGGATCATCTACTTCAAAATGTTTCAGGTGCAAATAGGTTTTCTATGCTAGATGGATTTTCTGGTTACAACCAGATCATGGTAAGTCAAGTTGACCAAGACAAAATTGTTTTCACCACTCCTTGGGTTACATTTATTTATGCTAGAAGGCCATTTGGGTTAACCAATGCTAGAGCCACTTTCCAAAGAGCCATGGATCTAGCATTTGTAGGTAAAACATCTGAATTTACTGTCATTTATTTAGATGATTTAATTGTTTTCTCTGATTTTGATGAAAATCATTTAAAACACTTGAGTAAGGTTTTTGACATGTGCAGGAAATTTGGCATTTCCATCAATCCGAAGAAATATTTATATGATGTAAAGGAAGGGAAATTACTAGGGCGTATAATCTCCAAGGAAGGAGTTACAATTGACCCAAAGAAAGTTTTATCTATTCAGACCTTCCTTAGAAAGATAATTTTTCTCAGAATATGCATCCCTAATTATACAGAGATAGTTGAGGATATAATTGATGTGCTAAAGAAAAACAATGAAGTGAAATGGACAGTTTCTGCTAGATTTTATTTTGATCAGATCAAAAAGGCTATATCTGAGGCCCCTACATTAGGTAGCCCTTATTATTCTTCACCTTTTAGAATATTTTCTTTTACATCCAAGACAACCTTAGTTGTTGTACTTTTACAGAAGAACACAAATGGTGATGACCAACCTATAGGCTTCTTTTCCAAAGTTATGAGGGATGATGAACTTAGGTTTGATATTATTGAAAAAAAAGCCTATGCCTTAATTCAAGCCCTTGAATCCTTTAGAACCTATCTCTTGCATTCACACATTACATCTTATGTCCCTAATCATGTTGTTAAGACTGTTTTGACTTAGCCTGATACTGATGGAAGAAGAGGAAGATGGATTGCTAAACTCCTTGAATTTTACCTTGAAATTAAGACCAGAAAGCTAGTAAAAGGCCAAGGCCTAGCCAAATTGTTAGTTGAATCCAACTGCAAAGTATTGGGGATAAATCTGGTTTCTAAAATTTCATCAAGGGAGAATCCAGAAGAACCTCCTCCTCTTATAGAAGGGAGAACCCACAAGAACCTCTTTCTTCAGATCAAGCCATTCTTGTTCACATAGATCAAAAATACCTACTCTCTGATTGGTACTCTCATATTGTGCAGTTTATTAGGGATTTTCAATGTCCAGCTGATCTTGACTTGAAGCAGTGAAAATCCCTGAAGCTTAAAGTAGTAAAATACTACATTATCAATGCTAATCTATACTAGAAAGACCCTCTTAATATCCTTCTTCTTTTTTTAACTGAAAATTAAAGAGAAGGAATTATAGGTCAGTTCCATGCAGGGTTTTGTGGTGGACACTATGCCTAGAGAGAAACATCGTAAAAAGTTTTAAGAGAAGGTTTCTACTAGCCCACACTTTTCAAAGAAGTTGGAGAAAGAATAAGAAGTTGCATACCATGCCAATTATTTGCAGGAAAAGAAAATATGTCAACACTTCCTTTGGTTCCAGTACTGGTTCATGCTCCTTGTCTACAATGGGGGTTGGACTTTATAGAAGAAATTCATCCACAATCAAGTAATCAACACAGATGGATTTTAACTGCGACAAACTATTTTACCAAGTGGGTAGAATAAATACTTGACAAAAATGCAACTGATACTATTGTGATTAAGTTCTTTGAAGAAAATATCTAATCAAGATTTAGATGTCCTCAACAGATTGTTAGAGATAATGCAGCGGCTTTTAGCAGTGTTAAAATGATTGAGTTCTGTGAAAAGTATTCAATTTGCAGGAAAACAAAATATGTCAGCACTTCCTTTGGTTCAGTATTGGATCATGCTCTTTTTCTTCATTGGGGGTTGGAATTTATAGGGGAAATTCATCCACAATCAAGTAATCAACACAGATGGATTTTAACTGCTACAGACTATTTTACCAAGTGGGTAGAAGACATACTTGTTAAAAATGGAATTGATACTGTTGTGATTAAGTTCCTTGAAGAAAATATTTAATCGAGATTTATATGTCCTCAACAGATTGTTACAGATAATGCAGTGGCTTTCAGCAGTGTTAAATTGTTTGAGTTCTGTCAAAAGTATTCAATATTATTACACCATTCTACACCATACTATCCACAGGGTAATGGGCTACCAAAGTCCTCCAACAAGAGCTTAGTTAAGGTCATTAAGAAGACTCTTTAAGACCATAAAAATATTTGGGACAGGCATCTAATCCATGCAATTTGGGAAAACAGAGTTTCTCCTAAGAGATCAACATGCAAATGTCCTTTCCAATTAGTTTATGGCAAGGAAGAAAATTTTCCTACTCATTTAGATTTACCTGTTATGAGATTCATTCAGAAATCCTATAAAGAAAAATACGATTTATCAAGAAGGATTAATCAAATTATTGAGTTGGATAAACACAAAGCTGAAATTTAGTACAAGCTAAGGAAATACCAAAATAAGATGAAAGGACTGTTTGATAGAAAGGATAGAGAAATAAATTTGAATAAAGATGACCTAGTGCTTAGATGGGATACAAGGAGAGAAGATAAAGGAAAGCATGCAAAATTTGACAACCTTTCATTTGGTCCATTTAGCATTGCAGAGGTCAAAGGGAACAATACATTCATCCTAGAGAATTTGGAAGGAGAGTCTTCCTCATTTCCGGTCAAAGGGAAATAAATGAAACATTACATTCAGTATTAATTTTTCATTCATTCATTCATCATCTGTAAACATCTAGAGATTTTATTTTATTTTTGAAAAATTTGCAAGTGAGTATCTGTTTCAGCAAAGGCTCCATAACCTGAGGAGAAGGCACTTGGACTTGCTTGTTCTCTGCATCTCATAGGGGGAAGCAGTCCCCATCTTGAGCCGATGTCATAACATTATTTGGTTTTGATAAGTTACTATATTAGCCAAAAAATAATTTTAAAATGTTAAGTTAGGATATGGATGAAAAAGAAAGAAAAGTTAAAATGTTAGGAAAATTTAATGTTTTGTAAGCATCCATATCAATAGAATTATAGGTGTTAGCTGCCCTAAACAAATAATGAAAAGGAAAAAGAAAATGTTAGGGAAGAAAAAAGAAAAGAATGGCTTCATTTCATTTTTTATAAATGCACATGCTACTAGTCAAAATGCACCACAAGTCAAATATCAAATGTTATCTTCATGTGTAGAAGAAAAGGGCAAAGGATTAAAATTTTTCTCTAAGGTTTAATACATCAATTAATTTTGGTGTATTAATCCTCTATTCCTAATTTTTAAACCCCAAAATCACCCTTCCCCTCATATTTTCCTCCACCCACCTATTCCTAAGTTTTTACACCCCTCTCATACATTGCAAATATTCCCCACTATGCAGTAAATTAATTCCCACCGAACCCAACAACAACAACTGTCACGTCACGTTAACTCGTTGCCACCTCTCACAACATTTGTGCTCATTTCCTAAGATCCCATGGCCCACACGACATTTCATCCCCCCCCACCCCCCCGTCCCCACCATCAGAACTTTATCGTCGAGGACAGGGGGGGGGGGGGGGGTGTCTGAAATGGGCAATATTCGAAACCGCGCCAACCCCTATGTGTCAAAACCGCAAATTTTAGGACCCCCTTCTAGCAAAATCATTAACCACTTCCCCCCTCCAAAAAGTAGTTTCTCCGACTCTTGATACCACTCTTCTACCAGTTGTGCTCGTGCCACTCAACATCTGCCATGTCATTTTCCCGTTAACTCCACCAATTACATCTGCTCCCTCAAAAATTAAGTTGTTAAGAAATCAACTAGTTTAGCAATTAATCCAATAGACCCATGCCACCTTCGGTGGTAAAATTATGTTGTGATATAAATGTCCCTTTCACTCATTAACGGGTTACTGAATTCATACACTGCCACCATTATTTCTCTTCTATAGGTTTGCTGGTTTAAACTCCTACATTTTCACCCACCAATGACACTGTCTACTCACTCGTTTTCAACCTATTACCTCTGTTCTTTTCCGCAAATCTTGACTCCTCTCTGTGTATTGAAGCCTCCAATACAGTTTTCACTATTGTCCTTAGCCTTATCTGAAGATGCCTCCAAAGGACATGGGACCAAAATAATCTGTCAATCCTCTAATCTATCCTCCCATTGATTTTCACCACATCCATTTAGCTGACAGAGACCTTAAAATCCATGAAACTCTCTGCAAATTTGACCTTTTTGAAATATATTGTTGGCTCGAGGACAAATACATAGAAAAATATGATGACATTCAACTGTGGGAATCCATTTTACCCCACTATGTTTTTCCTCATACCCACATCACCCCAATATTTGTTAGGAAGTGTCATGCCTATTATCTGCCAAGCGAAAGAGCCATCATTTCCCCCACTGGAGAATTTTTTTTTACTATCACTCCTCAAGCCATAGAATAAATGATGCAAGCCCCCATAGTAGAGAATGCCACCCCCTTTTACTATGAAGAACTTATTGAATTGTACTAGAAATTGGACTTTTCCAAGAGGGCCAAAGCCCTTGAACTTTTCTTAACAGAAGATGCCTCGTTGCCAAAGAAAAATCCTCCCTATCCCTCTATTTTCCCTGAGAGAGCTAAGAAGACTATCACAGTTATCTCTTACCTCCTTTGCTACTACTTAGATTAGTGGGTAGATGAGGCCATTATAGGATTCCTGTCCATTTTCTCTGTTGATTCTAAGCCCTCCATCATGTTTACCTTTAACCAATTTCTTGTAGATTCAATTCATGAGTTGTCTATCAAATTCTAGACCGGGGAGGCGTTCAAGTATGCCTCTATGTGAGTTTATATGTTCTTATATTTTTAGGGAGACAACATCAAGCTTGCTTTAAAAAAGTTGGAAGCAGAAGGGAACTGACCATCTATCATATTTTGGACTTCTTTGGTGATGAAGGAACATAAGGAATACACAAACAAATAGTTCATAGAGATGTTTGTGCATCCAGCAATCAGTCTCCCAGGCTGCAGAACAGAACCGAGGATCCATGAGGAAATTAGAAAGGTGTTGTAGCTATAAGACCAAGTTCAGATAGGGGATTGGTACCTCTATCAAAACTATACAGAATTGAGAATATTTGGGTGTGAGCTTGCACCTTACAAGCTACCTAAATTCCTCCCAATGTTGATTTTTTCTCTATAGTACATAAGGCAGAGGCTCAATATGAATGAGATCCACCTTTTATTTGCCAAGAAGAAGTCCTAGTTCAAAATTAAAACACAGATTGGGCCTTTCATTTACAAGAATAGGGCAGTAGGGGAAGAAGCAAATAAGCTACTAAAAGAAATGCAGTTCAACCTTGGTTTGAACTGGTCATATGATCCTTTAGGGATCATTTTTAAATTAAGAGTAGAAATCAAATCTACTGCTTATTTTCACATAGTGAGACTAAAAAGTACAAAAACCGGCTAGAATGGGTTGAGAATACCTTACAAGAGGCAGAGGAGTAGCTGGTATCATCCTCTACAGTACAAAATCCTACCATGTAAGAGAAAATAGTTAAGAGAAGAAGATTCCCCCTTAGGGACTAAAATTTTCAGTGAAGGATTCAAAATTATGTATAGGGAGAAGGCCAAGCTTAGTTACAAACAAAGCCTCAACAAAGATTTAGAGCGGGAGAACATTATCACCACTAATGAACCACTTGTTTCCTCATTGTTGGGTGATCAGACCACACTATCTCCCACTACCTCCACGAATTCACATGATCAACAACAAATGCACACCAACACATCTACTACAAGGGAGATAGAGAAAATTATAATGGACATTTTTAAGGAGATAAAAGTAAGGAATGAGGCCTTGAAGATTAACACCTAGAATGAGTTTTGGAAGTAGACTTCCTGTTCTCAAAGCAGGCTGTTGTTAGCCTTTGATTCAGAAAAAGGTAAAATGAAAAATTGCATTCCTCCAGGCACAGGTTCCCCATCCCAAGGTAACATCAGACTACAATAAGACATCATTTGAGTTTGATGTAAAATACATACATTCCATTGACCAAATGGATATGCACAAGAAGACTGGGGAAATGATATTTTTCACTATCACTAGCATTGCTATGAGTTTATCTAAACTACAGGTTACATTAGCCAATGTTCAATCACAACTGAGGATGGAAAAGGTCTCTGCACTTTCCAAAGACACCAGGATAAAAAAATCTGGAGGACTTGGTGATAAAAGTGGGTTATGACCCTGCAAATATCAATGCTACAAAAAATCTTGTAATGAAAAATAATTTAGACATAGCATCATTAAGGAAGAAGTTGAAATTGCTAGCTACGGAAGATCTTCTGACTAAGGATATGAAAAAACAAAGACAAAAAATGTAGACATGATGAAGCTCATCATGGAGTAGAGTGCATAGTTCAAGTAAATGGAGACAAAGATGGAAAAGAGGATTAAAGAAAAGAAGCAAGTTGCGAAAATGATTGTTGTCCCTTTGAAGGCACTTCTTATGACAATGATTCCTACAGTCACATTTTCAATAACAAGCATAGGGGATGTTGCATATAAGTTGGAAAATTGAGTACATAACATGTCTCTCTAGACCGAAGAGATCAAAATATTGCAGTCTCAAGTCAATCTTCTACAAGATCATCAAACAAAGACTAAGACTTTTCATGCAACAGAGCTTCAGAGAGCTCAAAATCAGATAGAGGCATGGAAGAAGTTAGCAGTTGAGTCCTCTATTGGCTACACACTAGCTCATTTTAAAGAAATCATATGGAACAATATCATTGAAGAAATAGATGAAATTTTTCCATGTATCTATATTATATTCAAGAAGAAGGAATTGATGGAGAAAGCCAAGCAAACCATTTCCACTATAAACGTTGAATAGGGAGAAATGCTTGCTACAGCCAACAACGTCATAAAGTTCCTCAATTCCAAAAATATACATGAGCTAGATGATCTAGGAGTAGATGACAGAAACCATCCTAGAGGTAAAGAAATTTCTAACAAAGAAGAAATTTGTTATATAGCTGACAGAGAAATGTCACACTCTGCAGGTAGCAGTTAATAGGTTTTTCACTAGAATAGATGCATTGAACAAGAAAGGTTTGCCTTCTCTATTTGTGATCAATGACAAATTAATGACCAAGGAAGATTACAAGAATAAGCTTCAAGACATTACAAAGGATATAGCTAAGTCTTCCAGCATCAAAGGTTCTATGACATATAGAGCTTTTTACAAGGCTATCTGCAACATAAGTTTTATCCAACACGAGATAAAACACATTTTTGCATTAAAGCCCAATTTTTCTTGGTATACTGAGGTAGATGATATCTACCACAAGGTAACAAAGATTTCTATTCCAAATGAAGAGTGGTGGGATAAGTTGTGTGAATTCCAAGATTAAAAAGAGAGGTCAAATTCACCAGAGCAACACCCGAATAGTGGCCATTCAGCAACTGTTCTCCTCCAAAGAAGGGCCAGATGTCTAGATCACTTCACTAGATTCATTCCTTTTGATCACATTATTTATTTTCTATTAGTTCAAAGTTGATAATAGAATTTCGTGTCACTCAGACATTAATTGTAATATTTTTGTAATTTTTTTTTAAATACTTCATTGTGTTAAAGTATTAAGGGTTGAACCCTTGAACAAGTTATCAAGAAGATTTGTACTAAGGTGGAGCATTTTTGAAATAATAAAAGGTTTTGGATTTGCCTCATATGGTCTATTTCTTAGTGAGTTGTATTTCATCTTGTTTATTCATTATGTCTTCTTCATATAAATTAAGGCTTTTACAATTATCTGATTTAAAATTTAATTTAATTTTAGTTTTGTTTTGGATCCTCTATGAAGTTGTAATTTAAATAATAGATAAATTTACAAGAACTATTTGTTATTGTAAATACCTATTTGAGCATAAATTGCACTAGATATTTGTGATAGTCTGACTATATTTTGTTGATTAAGAAAACATTGTTTTCTTAATTTATTCTTATAAATGGTTAAATACTTAATTTGAATATTAAATCAATTATACTTCTCCATATTCTACTTCTCCATCGCACTAAAATCAAAATAACCATGTGCATTTGAAGAACAACCTTTTATTTTATTAAGAATCTATCTAAGTTAAAGCACCTATTTATAGACAGTTCACTGGTCATCCAATCATTTAAAACAAAAAAACATTATAGATGCTTTGGCATAACTAATTGACCTTAGGTTATCTCAAAGGACATCATATTCCTAGAGGAGAAAACACATAACATGAGAGAGAAAAGAGATTGTAGAGATCTTTTGATGGAGAAAAGAAGACTATGATGCTATTTAGTATGCAATCTTGGATTATGATTGTCCAACCTACCAACATGGGATTATTTTTGTTAAAATTGCCAATGAGGGCGAAACTCCATATGGGTGTATTCATGGAAGTTGATATTTTTATTGGATTCCTCTCGTCGAGAGGCTCAGGATTGATCTAAAGATCATCTAATTCCGATAAGTATTCATGGGGATATGAATTTATTTTTGTTATCGGACAATTCATCAAGGTTAGCCAGCAACCAAATTTCCTCACTTGTGCCCAACGTCTTAGTATAAAAAGAGGTGGCTTGCTAGTCATTTACACAATCTTCTTGTGATCTCTTCCTCTTCATTTGTCTTTTGGTTTTGGTGGGAGGAGAGATCCTAAGAGATACACTTCCCTAAGAAGGGTTGCCCTAGATGCTTCCATGGGGAAGAAGGATCTACACAGCTCCTAGAAGATGATTCCCTAGCTCTACATGTTGTGGGTTTTAACCCCCTACAAAAATTACCTGCATACGAATTCTAAAACATAGAAAATAAACAATGAGAGAGAATAGCACATAAAACACATATACACAGATATTTCCCCTGGATCCCAAAGCCGGGACTACCAACTTGATTTTTCATTATGTTCCTTTCAATGTAATAATGCATATTTATACATGCTGAAGCATCTAATACCATGGACCGAAAACCATCACGTCCAAAAAACATGTGCAAAAATCATGCACAAAACCATAGGTGGTTCCACCCAACCTAACATAGGGTCCAAAATCAAAATTTTCCGGGACGCTACCCCGAACCCCATAAAGTGGGGTTACAGGTACCCCTCAAACCCCCTGTGAGCTCCCTCCCTCTAACCCCTAGTTAACTACGTGGGCTAGTCGTGGAAAGAATATAGCACAACCCAACAAAAAGTATTGAAGGTTAAAGGAATAAAACATGTGAAGAAAGGAAAGAGAAGTTTGGTCCTCAAACAAGATAGAATAGTATATCTAAGATTCAATTCTGTGAAAATATTATAGAAAGAATCTCATATCACTGGAAATATGGAGGAAGTTGAAGAAAAGGGCCAGGGAAAGAGGGACTGACAGATATCTACTATGATCAAGATGGTATCCCTCACAAAAGGGTCCTATCATAAGCTCCTAAATCTTGTGTTATAGATATGACCATGATAATAAGATGGATCATGGCATCATGGAAGCATTAGAAATAAGATCTTGTGACATCACCATGGGAATAACGAAGGAAAAAATCCACGAAATAAAGCATGAAGGATATAGATCTTGGGAACCTCAATGGACATTGAAGGAAAGAAAAAAGGCATCTAGGAAAAGGCTCATCATACAAGAAGTATAAAAAGAAGAATCTGCTAGATGGGGATATACAATATCCTCAAGATTGTCTGATGGAATCCTCATTGGAGGGTTCACTAATCTACAGAGGATAAAGTGTTTCATCATAAAATCCAACTTGTGGAATTCATGGACGATGTTATGATGACATAAGAGAAGAAGGAGATCAAGGGATTGAAGATATTCTCACTCAAGAAAGTTGATGGAAGAAGCCTAGATGACCTAAAGGTAAAATGAGGTATGTATGCTTGTATTTAATATTATAATGTCATGTTGTATAGTTGTAGGGAACATGGATCATTACTTCTATCTTGAGAAGCATGATGAAGGAAAAATAATCTCCTCCTTCGAAATGATACAGGAAGACATAAGTCACACTAGATGAAATCAACACAATGTGTCCTCATATGAAGTATGAGGTGGTTGAATACAATTAAGAAAATCTGATTGAAAGCTCCTGGGAATGGAATGCATGAGGAAGGAATAGATCATGAGATATGCAACCATGATAAAGGAAATCAACATCCAAAGGACCAAGAAGACTTGACTAGGAAATCTCCCAGAAAATATATGAAGACTCATGAAAGTTTGAAAAGATGAAGACCCTTGATAATGGATATCTTTGGGAGATGTGTCAACATATGCAGGATGCTCATACCTACAGGAAGATGTCATGATGAAGAGCCATATCAAAAGATATGATTTGATTTAATGTTATGATTTATTGAATAATATTTATATGAGTTCATGCAGGGCTACTGAAAGAAGAATTGTAAGCACAAGTATAACTAGCATTCACGTGGTGATGGAAATTCCTTAAAGAAACATGATGAAGAAGATGTAGATATAGGATGAAGGGTCGAGATCTGAAGAATTCCACTTTCCGTGAAGATAGGAATGACATGAATAACCAAGAAGGAAAGTGATCGATGGATGATGCCCTACAAGGAAGAAGATCAATTGAATTTCATGACAACAAGGAAAGAAGTTGATCAAGTAGCTGAAGGACTGACGAAGAAGAAGTTGTTGATGAAAAGAAAACTCCTTGGTTAAGATGGAGCTTGGATTAGGTTACCCTTGATTAAAAGGAAGTGGTAGTTGTGTTTTTCTATTTCATGTGTCATTCACTAGACGAGGACTAACAACTGTAAGTCTTAGTGAAGGCCATGAAGAGAAATGTAGACACATGATGGATGTATCATCCCTAATTGAGAGGAGGAGATAGGCACAACATTCTTGTATTCATTTTGGAAGAAAGAATGGAGGATTGGGTAATAATATGGAATCATATGCTCTTTTATCTTTGTAGGGCATCCAAGATAAGAGTAGGCAAGAGAACCGATATTATTTGAGGGTTAGGAACCCAAGATAAGAATAGTCCTAGAAGGTCATACTCAGTCAACACCCGAGCGGGTATGTACCTTAAGAGATAATGATGAAGGTGTCTATAATCATTGTTCTTGCCAGAATTGTAGCTCATGGTCTCATGGAGAGATGGATTTGTTAGTCAAGTCCTTGCATTGTGACACTACTAGTTGATATGATGATATACAAATGGCATTACCAATTTGATCCTTCTTATGAGAAATTTTTTAGATTGAGAATGACCAAGAACCATTATGAATAGCTCCTTAGTTAAGACGGAGTGTTGAAGAAAAGTGTAATCACATTTGGTCTTCATAATGACATGTAATTATAATTGATGTATTAAAGAGAACAAAATTATTTTTATACCTTGCTACATGGGTTTCATGAGCAAGAGGTTTACTTATTAGTGACTCCCATTGAGAGCCTTAGGACTTATTGATATGTTAAAGAGTCAAGTCATGTATGAAGCAACTCTTCTTGAGCATGAGAAACATATATTTGATTCATAAACAATGTCAAGTAGCCCTCCAAATGACAAGCACCATCCTCTTTTTCACATCCGCGTGGAAATCGAATTAAAAGGCACTAAAGTCAGCTAAAATAATAGACACAACGGTTCACAGAGAATTCATCTAATTATGGAGGAAAAACACCTATAAATACCCCACTAGGGTCACCACACGAAACACATAACTCAAACTTGTTTGAGATTTTCGGAGGTCTGTTACAGGATCTCAGACATCACTGTAATTTTAGATAAGTACAAACTTCAGATGGGTACAGGAAGGTTCATGTTTGGATATACGTCTGAAAATTTGTATGTCACAACAAGCACAGGAACCTCGGATAGCACAATGAGTACATGAATCTTGGATAAGTGCAGGAGTGCAAGAATCTCAGATAGCACAGTGAGTACAAGAATCTCGAACAAGTGCAAAAGTGCAGGAATCTTAGACAAGTGCAAGAGTGCAAGAATATCAGACAATATATAGTGGTTTTGAATCTCGAATGGAGTAAAATTATGTATTCTCGACATAATGGTGACAAGGATGACCTTGGTGAAAATGGAACACAATCACACTCTCGATGAAGTTCTCAATGCAGTCATAGTCTTGGTAATAAGGATGATCACAGTTTCAACATAATTATGATGAGAGGATCTCACTAAGTGACACACTCTATGTTGACATACATCAAGGTGTTGTCATGATCCAATCATAGTTATGATCTCGTTCTTAATGAAGACATAGTCACAAAGGTTATGATCTTGGTGAATATGTTTTCATAGTGCATCAATAATGAAGATCTTTGTGATGCAGTAGTGATGCCTTCAATCGTGCAACAATAATGATGATTTCAGCAGTGACAAAGAAGAGGATTGGTGTCTTGGTGTTGGAGTGGAATAATAGGTGAAGGGTCATGGTCTTGGTATTCGTCAGTTGGAATCTCTATAAGAAGAATTTTCTGTGGGTTTTCTTCTCCAAAGGGGAGAGGTTTTGGCCCTGGTTGAAAGCCGATAGCTTGTGTTCTTGTCTCTTTTGATTTGGTAGCTAGATGAACTAAGAAGGCACACTCTAATAATACCAAATGAAGAATGTGGTAAGATGAAAAGGTTAAAAACACCTCACAAATAGTTATCATAACTAGAAGAATCTCATTAACTATAATTTCCCTAGATTCTTCAATAGGGTGAGGGGTGTTATAGACATATTTGGGCACTACAAACCCAATCTTATATGTCAATAAAACAAGGGATCTCTAACCCCTAAATGTGTTGTTTCATACCCTAAAGGATCATGGCCAACTGATTACATCATTCCCCATAAGTTCCACCTAAAAAACTACTCAAAACTGGTCAAAACTAGACCATACTGACTACTCCACTGTTAGGGTGCGATGCATACTGACTCCTACACTAGCCAGGTGTGATGCATACTGAATAGGCCTTCTATGGGGTGCAATGAGTGAGGATGGACAAATGTCCGAGACAGTTTTCTAAGTGGATGCTCATGGAATCTTCTAGAAACTTCTCCTATGACACTTGCCTCTTTGAATTCGCCTAGGGATGAGTAAGAGATCCAATAAATCTCCAAGTGGAACCAAGAACAACAAGTGGAATGACACTAATAAAAAGCCTAGAGATTACTCACACCCTTGTAGACATCTATAAATGGATCCCTCATCTGAGAGATCTAGAGGCTGAAATTTTGTAATTTGCAAGGAAGTGCTGATAGTTTGTCTCTGAGAAGGAGCATTGTATTGCTGGGTGATATTACTTTTCATAAGGTGAAGAGGGATATGATGTTGGAAGGATGATGCTAGATCATACAGCTGGGTTGTAATTCTCCCTTCTATTTTAATAAAGTTATTTTAGTTTTCCTTCACACAATTGTGTATTTTTGAATGTTGTTATTTGTGAATGCCATTGTATGTTCATTGTATTTCTGATTTTGCAATTCTTATGATATAATAGATCGAGATGCTTTGATGGTGTTTTGTTTCTTTGCCTCTACATGTATTTTTTAACTGGGATAAGTAGGAGAAGAGTTGCAAGTTCTATCAAGGGGGAGAGAAATCAAGCAAGGAGTCAAGAAGAAGATTCAAGTTGGTTCCTTTGCCTCTCTCTTATCTATCATACATAGAGGAAATCCCAAATTGCTTTGATTGTTTGTTTCTAGGATAGCTACCGATCCTAGAGGGCTAGCTGATCGAAAAGGCACTAGTTTTCCCGGAAACAAAATGACAACTCCATTGGGGATCGAATAGTTTATTTGTTTGTTGTGGTTGTTTTATTTATAAACTATAGATGGAGCTTGAAGTTAGCTAGATAGCCTTTGAACTGCTCTTGCTCTGCAATTGCAAAGTTGGTGAATGTTGCTTCCGTCAATCTCCAGTTTAGTTTATGAATTGAACATCTAACTTACAAGCATTTTAGATGCCCTTTTGGTAGCTCAGTCACCTCTCAAGATCATACCCCTGTACTTTTCTCTTTACTGTCCATCATAGCTCAGCTTAACTCACTGAAATGAGCTGCAAATTTGAGCCAAAACCCATCTTAGTTACGCTCCCTGGCCCATTGCACTGTCTATCACTGGAAGCCAGTATGCCTCATACTTCCTGAGTGTAGCAGGTGTGATGCATCCCTATTTCTGTGAAGCCCAGGTGCGATGATTGATTGAACCTATTTCTCTCCCTAAAATTTGGAGTTTTTTGTCTTTGTTTTCAACTCTGTTTAGTTGTTTTTTGCTACTTATGAACAATATCTCATTTTTGAAGCCTACTTGCATTACATTATTCAGCCTCCATTGATCAGGATTAGTAATTTTTTTTATGTATTTGTCCATCATTTACAATCCTTTGTCAAAAAGTTGCTTAAATTAATCTGTCGTTTTGGTGCAAAAAGTGTTGTAACTGTCATTTTGTGTCAAAAAGAGGAGTGTCATAAAGTCTTCCTTCTCTAGGTAGTCGATTGAAATTTTTTTCATGTATTTGATTTGATTTGCTGATATTTGAAGTGTCGAAAGAATTTTCTATTCGAAATTGAAAAGTGTCGTTTAGTCTTCCTTTCCATTTTGAATAAGAAATTGTTGAAATGTTGCTTTGACTAAAAATATTTCAAATCTTTGCTCTACTTAGTTTTCCTTTTTGTCATTTTTCACATTAAAGGGAACGGAAAACAAATACATGCATTTGAATTTTCATTTAGAATATGTGTAAAAAATGATTTATGAAAAGTGCATTTAGTGTGTGCTTTTCGCTCTTTGTTTGAAAGAATCGTAATCTTCTTTCCTTAGACGCTAGGATTTTCATTGCTAAAAATAAACAATGATTGTTTATCATTGTAGATTTCATTTAGGAATTTTACATCTACATCACGCAATGAACCATTGAAAGGAAAACTTCTAAATAGGATCAACTTTAAAATAAATTTCAATGAACTTAACAACACTTTGGAACCTAACGTAACACATTTAGAGGTCTAGGCTAGAGACGTGTTCCGGCGTCGTAAAATCTAGTAACTATCATTTTCATCGAAGGTTGGGTGATTCCTCCTCTTTGATGCAACAAGTGATAGCACGAACTTGTGCTCCCCATACCATCGAGTATATATTGGGAGACAATAATAGGCTTATATCCTTTATCCATAGGAAGCCGTGTCTGCCTCCCTATCAATCACAATGCACTGAACAAAGCATTTAGGAAGATTGACTACCGTACATAAGTCCTTGGTAATTTCTCTTTAATTTATCACCAAGGTGTATATTGTAGTTTTGCGATTGGTTTGGTAATCCCTTTGTCTAGATTTCCAGAGTAGTCACTTTCATTCCTTTTCAACTCCTTAAAGTAAAAGGTCCATTTGAGCACTTGTCCCTTCAGGGTCATTAAAAAATCGAAGGGGACTAAAGTCATCTTTAGCTTTTTCTCGACTCTTAAAAATTGAAAAAGCAAAGTTGTGTCAAAGCATCTTTCAAATTTATTTAATTCAGAATAACATCCATGTTCCTTCATTGATCTTAGGTTGAGATAATGGAGTCTACCAATCATGGAATCCCTGTTGAGGGGAATCGTAATCCATATTCTTCTTGGGGAAATATTGGTGCTCCATGTATGGCCACATTGTCCCTTCTGGGAATCACAATTGGTCTACCAGTATGGCTATTCTCAACCTCGCTCATTCAAAATACCGTGATTCCTCAGCAATTGAATCAGCAACCAGTTGATACTGAAATTGACCCTTCTCCTTCTTCATCGTTTGTTTCTCCCTCCCCGTATTCCTCTTTGCTTGGTGAAAATAGTGATGTTAGTAACCAAGTAGATGAGAAGAAGAAGAAAGGGAAGGAGAAGAAGAAGAAGAAGTCAGTTAAGCAAGGGGGCAACCATGAATCATCTGGTGAAAATCCGCACACTAATCTCCCAGATTTCCTTGCATAATTTATAGGGGAGACCATGTTCATCGAGAATGTCCATGCATCCCTCGGATCTTGAGAGAATGGTCCCCCTGTTCACACCATCCGGTGTCATCAACCTCTGGTGATCATGTTGACAACACACCATCAACTAGTAATAGTGAAGTTCATGGACAGAAAGGAAAGGTCAAAACTCCATGTAGACTATGTGAATGGGACCATACCCTTCCCCGTTGTCCTTTTTTGGATGAGGCTAAGAGAGTATTGCATAACCATCCTGCTTCACCGCAACGACTTCCACCTGGATACAAGAAACACTCACCAAGTCCTTTACTAGTTGCAAATCAAACTGACATAACTCAATCATTGGTCAAAACACATATCGTTGAGAGTGAATCTTCTGATTCCATACCGAACCAAAGTCAACAAGTCGAGATGGAAGTCGACCCAGTTTTACCTTCAGAAGGTCCACCTTCAGATGATACCATTCCCAAAGAGAATGAGAACAATATTTTTCAAATTCTTTTTGTTACTTTAGAGTTCGATGAACTTGGGGGAAATCCGCTCGCTCCTTCACAATAGGAAGAGAATCCCCCAGTTCCCGTGACTCAAGAGGTTAATTCGACCATTTATTCGGTACCCCCTCCAAGCAGCCTAGTCACTTCCTTTGATTGGAATCGACTAGCAAGATCATGCCATCCTTCTTACGTACCATTCTAGATCATAGTACAAGTTTACAAAATGATCATGTCTGGCACTATCATCGATGAAGGGGCATCAGTGAGTATCCTTTCCTCAATTTCTTGGAAAGTGCCTGGTTCGCCATCGCGTATACCTATTACAAAGAATTTTTCAGGCTTTAACAAAGGAACCAATCAACTATTAGGGATCCTTCCTAAGTTACCAATTAGTTTGAGAAGAAAAATCGTTCACTTGAACATGATGGTAGTCCAAGGGCCGCTAGATTACAATCTACTCCTCGGATGTGACTATGTTTACAACATGGAAGCTATTATTTCAACACTCTTTCGAGTGATGTGTTTCCCACATGAAGGAAAAATTGTCATTGTTGATCAGCTTTCGTTTCCTGGTTCAAACACAGCTTCAAGTCAAACATCATCCCTAAATTGTCCTTTTGCATTGTGAATGTCTTTTCAACCTTCATTCCATCCACCTAATTACTGCGACTAGTCCGGTGAATGTAACAAAGCCTAGGGGGCATGCACCCTGGTCTGCTTCGATGGACAAACCCAGCTGAAACGATAAGTTTCCCTGTAGGTTATGTGATTGGAAGTGTTATCTTGCACCGTTCACCTTTGTCTATTTGATGGACAAAGCCGAGGAAGTGTTTTGACCGCCGACTAAAACCATCCTACTTGACCATAGTTATTTCCATATGGTTACTGGAAACTCTCCTTTTCTAGATGCCTCGGGGCATGCAAACCTTTTTATGCAAGCTAAAAATGACCAATTTCATTTTTTAGCTTTTTAGTTTTTTAGTTTTTCAACTTCTTAGGTTAGGTGATTGGTCTGACACACCATTCACCTTTGTCTATACCGTAGATGAAGCAAAGGAAGTGTTTTGTCCAGCTGTTGATGAAACCATCCTACCTAACCTCAGTAGTTCCTTAGCTTTTTAGTTTTTTCTAGCTTGTTAGATTTTTAGTTTTGTCATTTCTAGCTCACATAAAAAGAAACTGAGCATATGTTATCCCACGGTTCAAGCTCATTAAAAAATGAACTGGGCTATGATAAATGTTATTGCATGGTTCAAGCTCGTTAAAAAATAAACCTACCAATGAGCAATGCTATCGCATGGTTCAAGCTCGTTAAAAAATAAACCTACCATTGAGAATAGTTTCTTTCGACTCAAGCTCGTTAAAAAATGAATCCACCCTTAGTAAATAACCTTTGTGATTGCCCTACTATCAGCCTTTTGAGCCTTGGTTGTGTTCCTGCAATCACCTCCATTCTTTTGGTCGATCATATGCTTCCACTTGATTGTTTACATTTTTGAGGAACAACTACGATGAGTGGTCCTGTTAACCACCCTCTTCACATCACCATGTTTTGAGAAGTTCCAAGCTTACCTGGAACCAATTTCTACCCTAAAACACCACTCATTCCTCAAAAATGAGTCTCCTTTAAACTCTTTTCAGACTCGTTAAAAATGAAAAGATTGTCAAGCTATTGGCCTTTCCAGCTCATTAAAGTAAGGGGAAGTGCCATCCCTCCTGTATATTTTAATCTTTTTCGGACCTGAGGAATTTCTCACGAACAAGTTCGACCGCTTGTCTTTTCGGCTAGCTAAAGTTACCGAAAAATCATCCCTTTCATATTATTTTATCCTTTTTTAGAATTAAGGGATTATGCTATGAAAAAGAACTATTGGAGTTTCCTTTTCGTCCCTTTTCAAACTCTCTACACATGAAAAGGACTGAATTATCCTTGTCGTTAAATTCGTTAAAAAAATAGCGACAAACTTGTCCACCCAAACAAGAAAGAGTTTCACTGTCACTAGGATCGCTAAAAGATAGCGACAGGTTTGCTCGAAGGGAAAATTATAGAACAAGCATATGTTATCCTCCTCAAGCTTGAAAAAAATAAAGAGGTACTAGTCAGCAATGACTTGGGAAAAAGGGAAGAAAACATGAAGAATTTTATTGGTAGCAGGTCACTCTTGAACATGACACTTTCACTCCATCACCATGATTGAGTCAGGTTGGGTTATTCTGTTCGTCGGTCATATCACCATTATTCTTCCATACCATCCATTTTTTTGGGTTAACGCTACCAATCCATCTCAGTGTCACTGATATGTTCAAGAGAATTCATTCAGAGAATTCACCATCCAGTTAATGCCTCATCCACTACAATACCTTTACCCTCCATTTTTCATGACTGCCATTCCTGAACCTTGTATCGTTAGATTGTTTTTCACCTCCAGAAAGTCATTTGCTTCATTTCATGTCATTGATGTGGGATACATTAAGGCCCTCCTATGATGGGTCACTTCTTGTCGACATCAACTCATTATCCAAGAAGTTGACTTAGAAACAACCATTTCAGTACTTTGAAGCTTGCATGCCTCAATGGCAAGTTTCTCACTTTCGGCGATAGGTATACATCAAAAGCCTTCGACCAAAAGATTTTTTATGGTGTTCAACATCGGATCATATATTCACACCATGTGAATTGTATTGTAGTACCTTGATGGTCATTATTATTATCGGTGATTCCTCTCGCATCTGTTAACAACTTACATTATTGGCTGGTAATCAGGCGATGTCTATCCATGTTCGACTTCAGAACATATTTTCACATGGATCGACTTGTACATCGGGTGAAGATTGAATGAGTTTGAAGACCCTGAATCTAGTTTCATCCATCCAAGTTGCAATATATTTAGGAATATAAAGACATCAAATGTACACAGAAGCTGCACAGATGATCATCCAAGCTAAGGGATGATGACTCTACATATAAAGAATCACCATTCTACAGCTGCAGTTGCAGATGATTATATGTTCTATGTACATGAAAATGAATATATAAAGTTGAGCATGGGAATGCCTGCCGTAGCTAGATCATGGAAAATTATATTGTGATACAGGTCACCTTCCAGGTCGAATACCTTGGATCCTCATGATAAGGAATTTCACTGGACATCAAAAGATTTACGACTTCATGCTTTAGGGGGCAACTATTATATACATATTTGGGCACTGCAACCCCAATATTATATGTCGATAAACCAAGGTCTCTTTAACCCCTAAAAGTGTTGTTTCATGCCCTAAAGGATCATGGTCAACTCATTACATCATTCCCCAGAAGTTCCACCTGAAAAACCACTCAGAACTGGCCAAAACTAGACCATACTGACTGCTCCACTATTAAGGTGCGATGCATACTGACTCCTACACTAGCCAGGTTTGATGCATACTAAAGAGGCCTTCTGTGGGGTGCAATGAGCAATAATGGATAAATGTTCGAGACAATTTGCTAAGTGGATGCTCATGGAATCTTCTACAAACTTCTCCTATGACACTTGCCTCTCTGAATTCGCCCAGGGATGAGTAAGAGATCTAAAAAATATCCTAGTGGAACCAAGAAGAACAAGTTGAATGACACTAATCAAAAACCCAGAGATGACTCACACCCTTGCAGACATCTATAAATGGATCCCTCATTTGAGAGATCTAGAGGCTAAAATTTTGTAATTTGTAAGGAAGTGCTAATAGTTTGTCTTTGAGAAGGAGCATTATATTGTTGGGTGATCTTTCTTTTCATGAGTTGAAGAGGGCTTTGATGCTGGGAGGATGATACTGGATCAGACAGCTGGGTTGTAATTTTCCCTTCTATTTTAATAAAGATCTTTGAGTTTTCCTCCATACAATCGTGTATTTGTGAATGTTGTTATTTGTGAATGCCATTGTATGTTCATTGTTTTTCTGATTCTGCAATGCTTATGATATAAAATATCGAGATGCTTTGATGGTGTTTTGTTACTTTGCCTCTATAGGGATTCTTTAAGCGGGATGAGTAGAAGAAGAGTTGCAAGTTCTATCAAGGGGGAGAGAAATCAAGCAAGGAGTCAAGCGGAAGATTCAGGTTGGTTCCTTTGCCTCTCTCTTATATATCATACATAGAGGAAATTCCAAATTTCATTGATTATTTGTTTCTAGGATAGTTGCCAATCCTAGAGGGCCAGTAGATCGAAAAGACACTAGTTTTCCCGAAAACAAGGGGACATATGATTGGCTTAGGGAGCAAAGATCAAATGGTACAATGCATTGACTACACTAGTGGCTTTGAGGCGCTTCTAGCTATAGGTTAAAGACAAATATAGAAGAAAAATTCTCTGATTGGGTCACCCACTTTTGGTGGTTAACGAGTATCGTTATCTTGCATGCAATTTCAATCGAGTGACTAAATACACCATATAGCCTTTGTGGGATATACCTAAAGCATAAAACCTTTAAGAAGATTAATCTTGATTATGCAAATTAGTTTTGGAATTTCAAGGATATCATCATCCCAAATTTTTTATTCTTCAAGGACAAAATTAAAAACTCGCCTAAATATTTGTAATAGCCAAACTATGATAGCATTTGCTTCATCAATTCTTTCACTATACCGTTTTACGGCTACCATTTCCTATTTGAATGGGGCATTGGGTCATGCATGTTGGACCATCTACCCATTCTGATCTTATTTGATGAATCCCATGCCTATTATACCATGTCATAGGCAGATAGCAAATAATTAACACGTATATTATAAATTTTCCACAAAATATGACGTCATGATTTATCATTTAAAGGAAAAGAATAAATAAATAAGCTTGTAAATGAATTATTAAACATACCAACAAATTGTAATGTTGTCTTCCACATGATTTGTGACTTTCACTAACACTCGATCTCCTTTGAGAGAAATTGTTGCAAGTCTTGGATATTGCTCATAGAGTGTTAAAATAGGTTTTGTATGGCAAAGGATAGTTATATTCTTTAGATCGACGATGACAACTAAGAACGAAGAAAGGAATGCAATGCTCATCTTCAGCGAGATCATAACAAGAGAAATTTGTCATCTACAATTATGTAACTTGGTGGAAAAATAGACAGGCAGAGTTGATTAATTGCAACTTTTGAAGTCATATTTGTCCCCGAAAACCCAAATTGAACTATTTTTCCATAGAATGCTAATAAGCCTAACCTACAATTCATACTTCACTAATATCTATTTTAATTTGAGTAAGTCCATGATGCAGAGCTTACAATGAAAGCTTTCATTGTGTGAATGAAGATTCCTCCACACCTCTGCACTTCACATTGGATTATCTCATACTCATGTTGGTTTAACTTAGATAATATTGTATCCTCATTGTTTTACACAATGTCGAGTGCAGAGGTGAGGAGGAAGCTTCATCCACAAAGTGAAAGATTTCATTGTAAGCTCCACACAATGAAGCATTGACTATTGTAGACAAAAATCAATAAATGTTGGAAGCTCAAAATATTTCATAAATTTGTAATCCATTGAACTAGTACCACCAATAACAAAAGTCTAAGAAGTGTGGAAGTAGATTTCATTGTGCAAACTGTGGAAGGAAGTTGTGCAAAAGTGGATTTTATTTTATGCACTGTTAAAGAAGCTTGTGTGAAGGCAAGAATAACAACGGATTACGAAAATGAAGCATTCTCAAATAACAACGAAATGTGGGCCCAAGACAAAGTAGTAGAGACTATGTTACACTAGCACCTTGTCTAATGTATTAAAGATATCTATATTTCCCACTTCATAAATAACAAAAAAATTAAAAAAATAAAAATAGAAAAATTTAAACAAATAAAAATAAAATTTAAACCATATCTGAAAATATCTAACGTGAAAATATCTAAATTGAAATTATGTACCTCTAAATATTACCTTTATATAAAAACATGATATTTTTTAAATTTATAAAACCATATTTTATATAATAAATAACCCATTCCCAAAATTTACAATATAGCACCCCATTCTTCCCCGGATTCCCTGAATTTTACAAGATATTTTTTTTTTCATTATAACTATTGAATCTCACCAAAATGTGTACAATGTCATGATTTATGATATAAATTTGAGAATATAAAAATCCACAATATGTGATATCTTATAACTCTAACACCATCTAATTTATGAGATACTCATAACTTTATTACTATTAAATTCATGTAATTAAAATGAAAATATAATATTTTGGAATTAAGTTTTATAACTTAACAATTTTTTATGAAATGAGGATACTTAGTAAATTACTATTTTTTATCCAATGAAAAGAAAATTGATAACAATTTAATATATGTTATTTTTAAAATTAAACTGTTGACTTAATAAATTATTTAAAAATCATTATTAATAAAAATAAAAATTAAAATTGTTTTATTATTAAGATAACATTTAATATATGTATTTTTAAATAAACCGTTGGTTTATAATTATTTATAATCATTATTATAAAATAATAAAAAATTAAAAATCATTTTTATTTAATAATAACCATTTTAAAAATAACTGTGTTTTTTAATTAAAAGATTTAGCTAGTTTCATAATCACATTTATGCAATAATGTGTTCTTTGCCACCACCTTAACCCATAAATGCCTAAATCTACCGATTTTATCAAAAAAAATATGAACCTCAATCACCATCATAAACAAACATACAAAAACAAACATACAATTTAGAAACAAAAAAAAAATCAAAATTGTATTCCGGGAAGGACACATTAATAAAATATGGATGGAGACTGAGGATACACATATAACCGAGGAGGCATGACGGAAGCAAGTGACCTGCTCATGACGCAAGCAAAGTGAAAATATAAATTTATCCATTTATGAAGTTACCTCGTACTTAAGGAGCAGCTTTCTCAATAAATGTAGCCACCCAAACTCTTGAAATCTTCTGGCTTAAGATCCACATTTTGAGCTTTCGTGGTCAAATTCTCTCTATCCATCAAATTTCAGAGCGTTTGGATTATTATAATAAAGTAATTTTTTAAAGTTGGGTGAGATTATATTTTTATTAGATTTAATATATATTATTTGTATTAGGGTAAATGAATTCACATCAAAAAGTGTCTTAACAAAGTATCTGAATTGCCAGATAACTTAGCATTAACGAATGTTTTAATAAAATACCAAAGTCTATTGAAGACCTATAATCAATACCAATATAAATTTGACTTTGTCTTGATTTTAAAATTCTTATTTTATTTAATTGATCCGTCTTAATTATATATTTTTATCTTATTTAAATTGAAATTTATTAATTTTAAATTGATTTTTCTTTGACCCCCAGACTTCAATGAGAAACTTATTCTTTCATGGCAAACCCAGGGTTGATGGATGGAAAACCACCATCCCTACCAAACTAATTATTATATTTTAATTTTAAAATATTTAATATCATTATTTTGCCTTATAGATTAATTCATTCTATCCATAATCTCAAACTAATAAAAGTCTAACACAGTATAAATTGCACCTATTACATAGATTAAAGAAATATATTTATTGCTATGGAAATTAATTTTGAATATTTTAAAGAAAATTAACCTTATACATATTCTTATAATTTTGCAATATAAATAAATGAGATCTAGCATATGCCCAGTCAACATGTATTCAAACATTTTTCAAAATGAAATGCTATGAACTTCTTGGTAAGCATATCACATTTTAGATCTATTTAAATGTTTGACATATGGTGGCAAACTCATGATAGAGCATCACAAACTGTATCCACATTTTACATGTTATATGGATTTTTACTGGTTAGCTTTTGTTTCACGTATATATCACGCAACTTAACATTAGGGTGGCATATGAACACTATGTGTATCATCGTTTTCTTGTTTTATATTCCACTCTCAAGCTGTTGTAGTTTTATTTATTTTTTAAATATGGAAAGTTTAGTTTTATTTATTTTTTAAATATGAAAAGTTTAAAATTAAACGTGTTAAAAGAACGTTAAACTTCGTTTTGATAGATATGAAAGGTTTAAAATTAAACATACTAAAAAATAATAAAATTCAGAGAGATAGGTATACAATATGCTATTATTTTGTATACAATTCTAAGTTAGAATGTAGCTATTCCATATAAGTATAAGACAAATTTGTAGTTAGAATGCAGCTATTCTATATAAATATAAGAGAATGGCATATTGTATACAGGATTATATCTATAATAATATATAATAAGAATAAGAATAAAATGGATGATTGTGTGTTAATTGTTTTGTTCCCTATTATTTTAAATGTATTAATAACCTACAATTATTGAGAATTAATTGAAAGAAGCCCAGTATTATCATAATGTTAAAATAATAATGTATTTAATCTTTAAGGGATATCATATTTTTTATTTTTTTAATAAGAAAAAAACAAAACTTTACTATATAAATCTTTTTGTTATTATTGAAGAATTCATTATTATTAATAATGTTAAAATACATGTATATTATGTTTAATTTAGAGACCATATCTCCTTTGTTAAGGGAAAGTAAAGTAACTTATTTTCTTGAAACAAGTACAAGAAGAAGCACAAAGAGTTAATGAATAGAACATGTTAGGGTTATGCAGAAGTAATGTAAGACAATGATATTGATGTGAAGCTAGCCAATGATAGGAGAGTAAATTGAAATATTCAATTACTTAAAATATATCTAACTTCCATCATAAATGATATGCATTAGATTTTCTTTTTATAAATTTGAAGAACTTGAAATTTAATACCCATCAAAATAT
>APFE030849387.1:0-40189 GCA_000404065.3 Pinus taeda | reverse complement strand
TTGACTACACTAGTGGCTTTGAGGCGCTTCTAGCTATAGGTTAAAGACAAATATAGAAGAAAAATTCTCTGATTGGGTCACCCACTTTTGGTGGTTAACGAGTATCGTTATCTTGCATGCAATTTCAATCGAGTGACTAAATACACCATATAGCCTTTGTGGGATATACCTAAAGCATAAAACCTTTAAGAAGATTAATCTTGATTATGCAAATTAGTTTTGGAATTTCAAGGATATCATCATCCCAAATTTTTTATTCTTCAAGGACAAAATTAAAAACTCGCCTAAATATTTGTAATAGCCAAACTATGATAGCATTTGCTTCATCAATTCTTTCACTATACCGTTTTACGGCTACCATTTCCTATTTGAATGGGGCATTGGGTCATGCATGTTGGACCATCTACCCATTCTGATCTTATTTGATGAATCCCATGCCTATTATACCATGTCATAGGCAGATAGCAAATAATTAACACGTATATTATAAATTTTCCACAAAATATGACGTCATGATTTATCATTTAAAGGAAAAGAATAAATAAATAAGCTTGTAAATGAATTATTAAACATACCAACAAATTGTAATGTTGTCTTCCACATGATTTGTGACTTTCACTAACACTCGATCTCCTTTGAGAGAAATTGTTGCAAGTCTTGGATATTGCTCATAGAGTGTTAAAATAGGTTTTGTATGGCAAAGGATAGTTATATTCTTTAGATCGACGATGACAACTAAGAACGAAGAAAGGAATGCAATGCTCATCTTCAGCGAGATCATAACAAGAGAAATTTGTCATCTACAATTATGTAACTTGGTGGAAAAATAGACAGGCAGAGTTGATTAATTGCAACTTTTGAAGTCATATTTGTCCCCGAAAACCCAAATTGAACTATTTTTCCATAGAATGCTAATAAGCCTAACCTACAATTCATACTTCACTAATATCTATTTTAATTTGAGTAAGTCCATGATGCAGAGCTTACAATGAAAGCTTTCATTGTGTGAATGAAGATTCCTCCACACCTCTGCACTTCACATTGGATTATCTCATACTCATGTTGGTTTAACTTAGATAATATTGTATCCTCATTGTTTTACACAATGTCGAGTGCAGAGGTGAGGAGGAAGCTTCATCCACAAAGTGAAAGATTTCATTGTAAGCTCCACACAATGAAGCATTGACTATTGTAGACAAAAATCAATAAATGTTGGAAGCTCAAAATATTTCATAAATTTGTAATCCATTGAACTAGTACCACCAATAACAAAAGTCTAAGAAGTGTGGAAGTAGATTTCATTGTGCAAACTGTGGAAGGAAGTTGTGCAAAAGTGGATTTTATTTTATGCACTGTTAAAGAAGCTTGTGTGAAGGCAAGAATAACAACGGATTACGAAAATGAAGCATTCTCAAATAACAACGAAATGTGGGCCCAAGACAAAGTAGTAGAGACTATGTTACACTAGCACCTTGTCTAATGTATTAAAGATATCTATATTTCCCACTTCATAAATAACAAAAAAATTAAAAAAATAAAAATAGAAAAATTTAAACAAATAAAAATAAAATTTAAACCATATCTGAAAATATCTAACGTGAAAATATCTAAATTGAAATTATGTAACTCTAATATAATTAACCCTATGATAATAAAAACCATGATATTTCCCTTTTTTTTTAAATTTAATAAACCATATTTTATATATATAAATAACCCATTCCAAAAATTTTACAATATAACTAACCCCATTCCCCGGATTCCCTGAATTTTACAAGATATTTTTTTTTTCATTATAACTATTGAATCTCACCAAAATGTGTACAATGTCATGATTTATGATATAAATTTGAGAATATAAAAATCCACAATATGTGATATCTTATAACTCTAACACCATCTAATTTATGAGATACTCATAACTTTATTACTATTAAATTCATGTAATTAAAATGAAAATATAATATTTTGGAATTAAGTTTTATAACTTAACAATTTTTTATGAAATGAGGATACTTAGTAAATTACTATTTTTTATCCAATGAAAAGAAAATTGATAACAATTTAATATATGTTATTTTTAAAATTAAACTGTTGACTTAATAAATTATTTCTAAAATCATTATTAATAAAAAAAATTAAATTTAAAAAATTGTTTTGAATTATTTAAGATAAAAATTTAAAATAATGATGTTATTTTTAAAAATTAAACCGTTGGGGTTAATAAATATTTCAATAAAATCTTATTAATAAAAAATAAGAAAAAAAATTAAAACTATTTTTTATTTAAATAATAAACAATTTTAAAATAACTGTGGTTTTTTAATTAAAAGATTTAGCTAGTTTCATAATCACATTTATGCAATAATGTGTTCTTTGCCACCACCTTAACCCATAAATGCCTAAATCTACCGATTTTATCAAAAAAAATATGAACCTCAATCACCATCATAAACAAACATACAAAAACAAACATACAATTTAGAAACAAAAAAAAAATCAAAATTGTATTCCGGGAAGGACACATTAATAAAATATGGATGGAGACTGAGGATACACATATAACCGAGGAGGCATGACGGAAGCAAGTGACCTGCTCATGACGCAAGCAAAGTGAAAATATAAATTTATCCATTTATGAAGTTACCTCGTACTTAAGGAGCAGCTTTCTCAATAAATGTAGCCACCCAAACTCTTGAAATCTTCTGGCTTAAGATCCACATTTTGAGCTTTCGTGGTCAAATTCTCTCTATCCATCAAATTTCAGAGCGTTTGGATTATTATAATAAAGTAATTTTTTAAAGTTGGGTGAGATTATATTTTTATTAGATTTAATATATATTATTTGTATTAGGGTAAATGAATTCACATCAAAAAGTGTCTTAACAAAGTATCTGAATTGCCAGATAACTTAGCATTAACGAATGTTTTAATAAAATACCAAAGTCTATTGAAGACCTATACAAGACCAATATAAATTGACTTCGGTCTTGATTTTAAATACATTTACTTTATTTCTAAATGTGAATCCAGTCTTAATTTTAAATATATTTTTATCTTATCTTAAATTTTGAATTTAGTATTTAATTTTAAATTGATTTTTATCTTACCCAGACTTCAATGAGAAACTTATTCTTTCATGGCAAACCCAGGGTTGATGGATGGAAAACCACCATCCCTACCAAACTAATTATTATATTTTAATTTTAAAATATTTAATATCATTATTTTGCCTTATAGATTAATTCATTCTATCCATAATCTCAAACTAATAAAAGTCTAACACAGTATAAATTGCACCTATTACATAGATTAAAGAAATATATTTATTGCTATGGAAATTAATTTTGAATATTTTAAAGAAAATTAACCTTATACATATTCTTATAATTTTGCAATATAAATAAATGAGATCTAGCATATGCCCAGTCAACATGTATTCAAACATTTTTCAAAATGAAATGCTATGAACTTCTTGGTAAGCATATCACATTTTAGATCTATTTAAATGTTTGACATATGGTGGCAAACTCATGATAGAGCATCACAAACTGTATCCACATTTTACATGTTATATGGATTTTTACTGGTTAGCTTTTGTTTCACGTATATATCACGCAACTTAACATTAGGGTGGCATATGAACACTATGTGTATCATCGTTTTCTTGTTTTATATTCCACTCTCAAGCTGTTGTAGTTTTATTTATTTTTTAAATATGGAAAGTTTAGTTTTATTTATTTTTTAAATATGAAAAGTTTAAAATTAAACGTGTTAAAAGAACGTTAAACTTCGTTTTGATAGATATGAAAGGTTTAAAATTAAACATACTAAAAAATAATAAAATTCAGAGAGATAGGTATACAATATGCTATTATTTTGTATACAATTCTAAGTTAGAATGTAGCTATTCCATATAAGTATAAGACAAATTTGTAGTTAGAATGCAGCTATTCTATATAAATATAAGAGAATGGCATATTGTATACAGGATTATATCTATATATATATATAATATAAAAAAATAAAATGGAATGTGTGTTAATTGTTTTGTTCTATTATTTTTAATGTTATAATTAACCTACAATTATTTGAGAATTTATTGAAGAGCCCAGTATTATAAAATAATGTTAAAATATATGTATTTATCTTAAGGATATATTCATATTTTTTATTTTTTTAATAAGAAAAAAACAAAACTTTACTATATAAATCTTTTTGTTATTATTGAAGAATTCATTATTATTAATAATGTTAAAATACATGTATATTATGTTTAATTTAGAGACCATATCTCCTTTGTTAAGGGAAAGTAAAGTAACTTATTTTCTTGAAACAAGTACAAGAAGAAGCACAAAGAGTTAATGAATAGAACATGTTAGGGTTATGCAGAAGTAATGTAAGACAATGATATTGATGTGAAGCTAGCCAATGATAGGAGAGTAAATTGAAATATTCAATTACTTAAAATATATCTAACTTCCATCATAAATGATATGCATTAGATTTTCTTTTTATAAATTTGAAGAACTTGAAATTTAATACCCATCAAAATATGGATTCTCCACAACCAAGGGGGCATGCTCATAATCAACTATTCTCTCACACACATGGAATAGCTAAATTTTTTATCATGCTAAATATTCCAACAAATATGAACCACTCCCATATTAAAAAAAAAAAAAATGGTAATCTACTTGTATTATTTTTAACACTCCATCTAAAAAAATCCAATTATAAAAACCTCCCTCCCAATAAAAAAAAATATTCTCACATAAATCTTAACATCAATGGAGAACACTATTAATAATATTGAAACACATGAACCCTCTGTATGCAAGGGTATACTACGAAAGAAAAAACAACCCTTTTCAATGTATAGATAGCAGGAAGAAGAAAATAATGGATGAGTGGAACATGTTAGTTCTATCAAGAAGCAATGCACGCTAATGATATCAATGTGAAGTTGGTTAATGATAATTGAAATAATGTAAATCAAAATATTCAAAGGTTGGTATGAAAAATACAATGAAAATTGTTAATAGAGGCCATGATGATTTGACAACGACGGAGGCCATAAAAATACATTGTAAAGGATATTATAATGGAATTAGATATTATAATGGAATTAGTGGTTCTGTGACGTATTTCCATTGAATATGTGGAAAAATCCATAGGGGTTTATTGATAAACCTTCTAAATGTTGTATAGCATTATATATTGTTGGTGTGATTCATGGAGGAGTCATAAGCAAAATGGATGAACACAATGTGGAGGTAAGAGAATAACTACCGAGGGAAGTGAAAAATCATAGAGGAATTTAAGAAGTTAAAGTACAGGAGTTGTTATGGAAGTTATGGGTGAATAAGGCCAACTACTAAACATAATATTGACATAACAAAGAATAAATTTAAGTGTGTAAGTTTTTATGGAGAGGTATTCTAAATAGGGAGGTAATTAAAGAAAATGTTTTCTATTGCCTTTGACCATGATAGTATGATAAATTTATGATATAGGAAAAACAATGATCAATTTAACAGCATATTGTATAAATTTGATAATACAAATAGAAAGAGATAAATCCATGGACAATGAGTTTCATATTTAGGGTTTTTTTTTTTAATTTCCCTAGTCGATGTGTAATGTTGTTAGTAATGTATTTATAATTTTGTTGTGATTTTTGGATCGATTTCAATTAGATCATTGTGGATATTACGAGTTTCATCTTAACTCCATATCTACCACTTGGAAATAATGCTTACATTAGTAAATTAATAGGTTATGTTGGTTGGTTATTGGAATTTGTTGAGAGATTTTCTCAACTAGAAATTCCTTGTTTGGAATCTGTTGGATCTCATGAGCATTATTTATGTGGCTTGTAATATTGCTTTGATTGCAATATATGAATTATATTTGTGTGTTATTTGTCCACCATGTTTGGTATATGAATTTCTTTATTGGTATCAGAGCTCGAATGGGCTTGACTCCCTCAAGGGAGAGCCCAAAAAGATGGAAGAGATATGATATTTGATTCTATGTACATAAATTAGTGTAGAGATGTTTTTGGGTTATTTGTGTGCTGTTGTAATGAGATCTCAAGAGAGAATGTGTCGAACGTGTTAAAAGAGTTTATGTAGATGTTTTCACTGCCAGAGATGTTTAGGGTGCAGGGGGATATGTAGAGTTCCCTACTTCAAATTTAGGATACGAGACACTGCTTTGCTACTAAGGAATTTTCATAATGTTGTGTGATTCATTTACGCCTATAAGGATTTTACATGCCCCATTGTGAGATTTCTGAATTTTGTATAATATTTATGAATTATGAGGACAGGGTGCATATGTTGGTGAGCATGGCCTTAAGAATGAGTCCCATCGAGGAGATCTCTGGAAGTTGCGCCCCCTGCTATTGGTTGCTCGTGCTGATTGATTCAAATATTTTGTCACATAAGGGGTCGATCAATTTTTTAAGTGCCACATAGACAAATATAAGAGCACCGTCTTTAAGGTCAATATGCCACTAGGTTTGCCCATCATGTGGAACTTGCCAGCGATAATGCTACTCGACAGTAAGAGCTTCCCCATGCTTTAAAATCTCAGCAAAGTGGAGAAGAAGAATGTGCTGACCAACACTTATATTTCCAACACCAAGGAAACTTTTAGGGGCTAATATTCGCAGGTGGGCTAATTTTCCATGCTTTTTCCAAAAAAATGATTTGCCAATTTCCATTTTTTTATAAAATGGTTCACCCAAATTTTATAGTACACCATTATTTTATCTTTAAAATTGCCAAAATATTTTTTTTTTCTCGGTAAATACTATCTAGTCTATTATATTATATGTACAGGTGAAATTTACAATCAGTAAGACAGTCCATCCAGGGCCAGCATTGGCGCCGTGGATATCTTAGCTTAGAAACAAAAAGCTCCCACACAGGGGCAACACCTACTAGACTTTCAAAACTCCTCCAAAAACTTGCTAAGGTTGGAAACCAGTATGACTTGACAAGCAGCCGGACATATTGCCGCATAGAGTTAAACAAGAACATGATTGCCCACACAGGAGCTACCTCCCAAAACTGACTGTGGACCGACAGAGAACTTACATTGGTCTGACATGAACATGACAGTATTAAAACCTGAGAGTAAACTAGACCAGCATAAACAAGACAAAGTAAAAGACTGCAAGTGAACAAACACAGTGATGACCAGAGTCAAAATACCCGCAGAGACTTCAATCTAGAACCCGAGCCGAGAGAGAGAGACCTGCGCTGGAGCTCGCGTCAGAGTATTCGTCGCGGGGTTCCTTTTCTTCCACGATGGTGCATCATCTGTGGCCCTCGGGGATTCCCTCCCACATTGCTGTCCATGGGTCCTTAGCCTTGCCCTGAGGCTCCGACACCTAGGGGTGCGAGGGGGCGTGCAGGGGCTCCTTCCCAGAGGTACCCGCCTCAATTGATGGCTGCATAACAGGGTTCTCCCCCTCAGTTCTTTCTGGAGGCGGTTCCACCAATCCTGGGGGATTTTCGTCATCATTCCCTTCTGGAATTTTTGTGAAGAGGACTGATATATGGGCATTGATGCCTACATTGTCCTTTGAGCTGCCCAGGGTGAACACAGCTGAGCCGAATGCAGGCAGACCTGGCTTCCCTTCACTCAAGCAACCAACCTCCACGAATTGCCCAGCTTGAAGTGGTGTAGCCCTCGCCCGCCTGTAGCAGTAGCAACAACAGCAGTGGTGGTGCTCATCCGCTGCTGGTGTGCGAGAGGAAGAACCTCGCCTGACCCCCCTTTTGCTTGGTTGCCTCTCCCATAACCTTGCCATAGAAGCCCCTCTGATTTCCCCGAGACCCTGAGGTGAATTGCAAGACCATGCACAGGGCAAGTCTCTCCACGAGTCCCACTCAGGCGTGAGGGAGGAGTTTCGTTTCTCAAAACCAATTTTCCTCGAATCCGAATTGCCAAAGGGATGAAATTCGCTCCTCGAATCCACCTTACCTTGTATGCTTGCGATGTGCAGCGACCACCCAAGGGATATGCCAGGAATACTGCGACGGGGAGCCAAGACTGCTTGGCAGGGTGGTAGAATGACCATCCACTCGATGATCCACCGCGTTTGCGTATCCTCAGCCTGACCATTCCAATGCGCTCGCATCTACCCCTCTGCACCATGAAAACCTTCCTCATTCCTCCTTTGCAGTTGAGCATTAACTGCGATTTGCCCCTCCATCTGCTTCTTCTGATCTGCATTGAATGCTCCGGACATGGCCTGCGGGGTACTAAACCTCGGCGGCTATTTTCCATTACTCCATCGCATTGTCACGGGGCGACACATGCTGGGCATGTGGCTCAACCTCCGGCGACGTGCCAGCACCCGCATCCAGGGACTCAGTGTCTTTTTGGAGAAGATTCTCACATTCCTGAGTTTGTTGAGTGCTAGGGATGATTTCCAGGTTTCCTGCTTGAAAAGGATGGTTACTTTCTACCCCAATATTGGCTAGGAAATCAGCAATATTATTACCTTCTCTTCTGGAGTGATGAAAGGAGAGGGCGCTGTGATTGCGTAATTCATGAGCAATGAAGTTTAGCCTAGCTTCGAGTCTCCAATAGTCAGCTACTTTCCTAGCTTGAGAGCCATTCTGAATGCGAGTAGCCATGTTGATGATGATCTGAGAGTCGCCCTCCGCTATCAATGGTTGAAGATTGAGATGCCTGGCAACTAATAGCCCTTGCCAGAGTCCCTCCAACTCCGCAGAGTTGTTGGTGTCCCACCCTATATTGCCAAAGTAGATCTGCAGGGGGATGCCATTGTGATTGCGAATGATGCCTCCAAATCCAGGTGGCTCGGGGTTGCCTTTAGAGGCTCCATCGAAGTTGAGTTTGTAGGAGTTGGTAGGTGGGGCAGTCCAATTTCTGACTTCCTTGATATTACCTTTCATTGTCTGATGAGTGGCCTACTCTTGTGGTAGCTCCAGCTTCCAGTTGTCCAGTATGTTTTTCTCCCTATCTGTGGTGGGGAGATCTTCTTTTGTCCACGATTTCAGAAGGATGGTTTCTCTGACATTACCATGCAGTCTGCTCCAAATTTCCTCAATGGGCGAGTTCTGTTTTTTGAATATGCGCCTGTTCCTTTCCTTCCATATGTTCCATAGTACTGTGCCTGGGATTATATTCCACAAGTAGTTGAGGATCGCACAATCATAGGGGTTTTTCGGCCACTGTCGGATGGTGTCTATGATGTCGCCAGGTCCTTTTCATTTTCTTTGACACCTGAAACCAACCTTCTCCCATATCTGATTGGCGATTGGGCATGAGTCCAAAAGATGCTGTAAGGTTTCCTCATTTTTAAAGCAGTTGTGGTAGATCGAAGGACCGTGGAAATTGCGTCTCCTCAGCTTATCCCAGGTGAGAATCTTTTTGTGCCCTACCATCCAGAGGAAGTGGGAAATTTTGGGCTAGGCTTTGAAGCTCCATATTCGTCCCCATAGAGGGTCCGGCCTGGTGGTGAAGTTGCCTATAAGAATATAAGCTTCGGAGGTGGTATATGACCCTTTGGGGAGGTAACCCCATCTGAGGATATCCTCGCTATTCTCAAGCCGAATGCTTCTTTTCTTTAACTCATCTTCAAGAGCTGCCACTTCCTGATAACTTGTGATACTAGATATCTGATTGCTTGGTCGCCACTTCCTAAATCCATCTACCGCTTCCTGTTCCCAGAATTGATGGACGGTTGCATGTTGCTGTTCCTGCCTGTTCGGGATGATCATAGAAGGGAGAACACTTGAGAGCTTGGGCAGTTGATTCCAGGCATCAGTCCAAAATCTAGCACTTTGACCATTCCATGTTTCCCAAAAGCTGTGTTTCTGGATGAGCTGATGATGTTGTTTGGCTGCATTCCAAATAAGAGACCCACTTATTATGGGCTTGAATCTTATGAGCTCTGCTTGGGGCATATTGTTGGTATATTTAGCAGTCCATATTTTGGCCCATAACTTGTCTAGATTAGTTATCCATTGCCACCATATTTTAGCATTCATGATGGTGTTGCTGTGCTCTGGATCCCTAAGTCCGATGCCACCTTTGATTTTGGGCCTGCATACAGTATCCCATTTCACTAGTGCCCATTTGCGATTGGTAGCCGAGCTTCCCCACAGAAAGTCACGCTGCAGGTTTCTCAATCTTTTTAGTACCCATTTTGGTGCCACCAAGATTGAGAAAATATAGAGAGGCATGGCTTGGAGGATAGACTTAATAAGCACAACCCGACTAGCTAGATTGAGGGAGCGGTGAGTCCACAAGTTGAGTTTTGAATCGAGCTTCTCAAGGAGAGATCGGCAGGCAGGCTGCTTTATGGCTGATGCAATTAGGGGGGCTCCAAGGTAAGTGGATGGGAGAGAGGCGCTCTGGAAGCCTAGGATACGGGAGACGACGGATTTAACTGATGGAGGGGTGTGGAAGAAGAAGATTTGTGATTTGGAGTTATTGACATGAGTGCCAGAGGCTTTAGAGAAGTCGTTGAGAAAAGATTTCAAGCGAGAGGCTTCCTGAGCTGAGGGGTAACCATAGAGAATGGTGTCATCAACAAATTGCTGATGAGAGGAGGCCAGGGAATTGTGGATAGAGATTCCTTTGAGCTGGTTAGTCTGGAGGGCCTGCTTGATGTGTCTGCCAAGACCCTCAGCCATTATCACAAAGAGAAAGGGGGAGAGGGGGTCCCCTTGTCTTATACCTCTGGAGGGTTTGAAAGGGCGGGAGGGAAGACCATTGACAAGGATGGAGAAATGAGATGAAGTGATAAGGCTCATAATCCAACGGACCTAGGTGGAACAAAAGCCAAAAGCTTTCAACATATGCTGGATATAAGACCAGCTGAGCTTGTCGAAAGCTTTGGAGAGATCAAGTTTGAGTAACTTACCAACTTGCTTGGTTTGTTTGAGCGAATGGATGATTTCGTGCGTGAGGATGATGCCGTCCAGAATCTGTCTTCCTTCGACGTATCTCGATTGCTTCGGAGAGATGAGAATGGATAGAAGAGGTTTTAATCTGTTAGCAATGACTTTGGAAATGACTTTATAAAGGACGTTACAAAGAGCAATGGGCCTGAATTTATCAGGAGTTATGGAGTTCTCCTCTTTGGGGATGAGAGTGATGAAAGTGGAGTTAAGGGATGGGAGAAGCCATCATAGAGCTCTAGATTCCTCAACTACTTGCCATACTTCCACTTTAATCAAATCCCAGAATGCATGAAAAAACGTGGTAGTGAACCCATCTGGTCCAGGGGCCTTACCTTCTTTGAGCTACGCCATCGCCTCGTCTAACTCCTGGGGTTGAATTGGGTGCATGAGTAATTCGTTGTGTTCCTCTATAACTAGCTTGGGGATGTTGCTGATGATTTTTCCTATCGCCCTTTGTCGATCCTCCGCCTGCTCGTGATGTACCTACTGAAAGTGATTGAGGAGGATTTCTTCTATTTTTTCATGTTCCTCAACTTTTACCCCCTCTTGGTTTTGGATGAAAGGAATCTTATTGTGCATCCTTCTCTGCATTGTAGTTCTATGAAAGAACTTGGTATTGCGCTCCCCTTCCTTCAGCCACCTAACCGTTGATTTTTGCCTCCAGTAAATTTCTTCCTGCTTCCTTCTCTCTTCCAGCTGGTTGTGAATGTGCCGTTCTTTGTCCAAGGTTGCCTCTGTGTGCCCTGCATTTATTACTATCTAGTGGAGATCCTTCAGCTCCCTGTTGAGCTCCTGTTGCGCCTCAAAAATGTTCCCGTAGGTCTCCTGATTCCAGTGTTTTAGGTGACTTTTTAGGAATCGCAGTTTTTGCTGTAGCTGAAACATTTTTGATCCCTCTGGTGGGATGAAGGAGGCCCATATGGTTCTGACGAAGTCCTTGAATGCCGGATGCGTTAGCCAAAATCCCTCAAACCGGAAAGGTCTTTTGGTTCTATCCCCAGGTCGCTGCCATTGCAGGGCTATTGGCCAGTGATCCGATCCGGAGTGGGCTAGGATTTCCGCGGTGAGATCACCACCGAGATGCACCACGTTGTCCGAGATCAGGAAGCAATCTAGTTTAGAGGCAATTTGATGCTTGCCACTTCTGCGATTGCTCCAAGTAAAGGTACCATTGCAGAACAGCATGTCTATGAGAGAGGCATTTTGGATGAAGTCCTTGAAGCGATCTACTTCAGGTTCCAATCTGGATCTGCCTCCTATCTTATCCTCTATTTTGGTTATCATGTTGAAGTCCCCTGCAACGATCCAAAGTGGATGCTGCCTGTTTTTACTTAGTGCTTCAATGGTGTCGAGGAGCGCCCTTTTTCTCCCAGCATCCTGCGGAAAATAGACGTTGGATAAGTTCCCATGAATGTTGGTTCCTAGAATGTGAAAGGCGGCTTGAATGAGGTGATGGGAGGCATGGAAGTCCAAGAGTGTAACCGCCTGGGTGTTCCACGCAATAGCGAGCCCCCCCGAAGCTCATGTGGCATCCACAGCCACAGATCGGCACCTTGGCTAGGCCTTTGAGAGTATGCAACCTAGCGTGGCACTATTGCATTTGGTTTCTTGGAGGAAACACATTTGTGGTTTTTCCATCTTGATCATGTTTTTTAACATCCTGTATTTTCCTGGGCTGTTAAGCCCTCTTAAATTCCATGATACGAGCTTCATGATTTAACTAGTTTGGGCAGGGCTGTAGTACTTCGTCAGCTTCGCGTATCTACCGGAATCTACTAGGAGTTTCCCGATCTCTATTATTCTCTGTAGATCTGTCTTCCTCCCTCTATTTTTGGTGTCCTTTGGACGCAACCCTCCATCCCAAGTGCTGCCAGGTTGTATTCCTAGTTGGTGTTGGTGGAAAGCTCTAGAGATGACTACTTCCAACTTATCTATATCCGACTCAGAGATTTTATCATATGCCTTTTTTTTGCAGCATAACTCTAGTTCAATAATATCCAGGCCGTGTAGATCTCTGCTTTCTGGTTCTTCCTCCATGTTTTGCACTTGATTGATTTCCTCTTGATGGATTTCTGAATCCTGAGGGGGAGTCAACATCCCATCCACTGCCATTTCCTTGAGGATCTCTGCTGAGTTTTCCTGATGCCTGCTTAGGATGGTTGGGATGATAATGGGAGATTTAGATTTGGGAGGGGGGCTGGATGGAGGGGGGTGGGTGGAAGAGGAAGGGCGGGCAGGAATACTGTCAGTATTAAGGGGCTGATCATCTGAGAGATTGCCAAGGGACTCAAAGCTGTTCTTGGAAGCAGGATTTTGGGGTTTGGAAGGCTAGGGTTTGGGCCCATTCTGAGGCTTTTTATGCGAGCACTTTCTGTTCGTGACTTTGGTAAAGCCGTCCTGAGATGGGGCTTCAGAGGATTCAGTAGAGCTGGCTTTGACATTGAGGGGGCAGTCCCGAAACAGATGCCCTAGTGCATGGCATCTCCTGCACCTGAAAGGCACATGCTCATAATCGAGAGGCTGGATCCACTCCTCATCGTGATGGGCAAGGGTAATTGACTCAAGAAGCACCTCATTCAGTCTAATGAATACAGATATTCTAGCATATGAAATAAACTTACGATTTTTTGTTTCTTCCGCTGCCCTGATGTATCATCCCACTCCATTTCCTATGCTCATTAGACATTCTTCTTCCCAGTATTCATCCGGGAGTGAATATAGTCTGATCCAGACAGGTGCCCAGGTGAGATCTTCCTTGTTAGGGCTAAATCTGGGCTTCTAGTCCCTGATGTAGAGACCTGCCGAGTTGAAGAAATACGGCCCTCCTCCCAAGATCCTGTATGTATCTTCTAGACAAAAGAAGATGGTGGTGAAGAAGCCCTTCGGCCCTAGCTGGAGAGTGACATCTCCCTTTGGCTTCCATTTAGCTGCAATCCAACCATTTAGGGCTCGTTCGGTTGGCCAAAACCCTATGAACTTTCCAATGATTGCATGGTCCTTCATAAACTCTATCCTGCTATCGATCTTGTCTCCAGGCAGTTCTATTCTCGGCCTTTCCTTGGCTACCAGTTGACAGGTAGAAGAGGTAACCTTCGGGCTTTCCTCCCACGTTTCTTGTTCTTCTGGCGGCTCATTATCGTTGCCTTGTTGCTTCTTCCCTGAGTTGAGAAAATCCGGATCGACCGACCCAAAAATGACCTCAGGTTCCGGTTTGTGCCGTGAGGGGGAGGGCTTTGACGCCCCCCCCCTGAGGCGAATTCATGGTTTGTCGCTGATCCCCATCAGTGTTGTCACGCTGCAGAGATTTTGGTACAGAGTCTGACCCCGATCCGCTGTGCTGTCAACGCCGTCGAGGGTTTCGCTCTCAGAACCCTAGCTCACCCACTGCGTTCGCCCCTTCATGCATCTAAATGAAACAAAACATTAATGCATAAAATTGCCAAAATATTATATTGACTAATATAAAATCATTGGAAATCTAAATATTTCTAGAAAAGTATCACAAAAAAATTTACAATTTGCATATTAGGGACTAGTACGATTCGCCAAGGTTTCTCAACTTAAAGATAAACTTTCATCCTTAAATTTTCCCAGCCCAAGACTGCGCTCACCATAGGTTATCATGTTGTCATGGAGGTGTATCAGTGTGTATATCCTCGACATTCTTGTTATCTCTTTTCCTTTTTCAGTATGTCCCTACAAAATCATTTTCTTTGTTTTTTCACTAGAAGAAATGTTACGGGTGGTATTCTGCATTTGTAGGCTTCTCTACCGACTCCTTTGGCAGAGAATAGTTCCCTAATTCTAGAAGCAAGTCTAACACACAAGTACAATTCATTAGAAAACTTCAAGCGCTATGGTGGAGGATGGAATATCACCAATGAGCATTACTAGGCTTTTGTTGGTTTCACTGGCACGTTCTGTAAATAGATGGGGTGTCCTCTAATGGATTGGTATGAAAAGGAGAGTATGGGAATATCAACCTTTGACTACTGCATAAGCTGAATGTGATGGAGGCTATGGTTTCACTGAGTCTAGATCATAATGTCATGAAGAAGAGTCCAACACCAATCAGACTGGTTTTCATGATTTTTTGTGAAGATGCGTTGCTCCTGATTAAAGTTTCACACCCAGAGCCGTTTTCTATCTAGATATGAAAATATCGATTAGAGGGCACTAGTTATCATGATAACAAGGACCGACCATTAGTTTTGTCCTTGTCTAGTTTAGTGCTTTGTTTCATTTTGGTACTTGATTGTTTTCATTGTTTTTGGTGTGCTTTTAAGTGAGTTTATAAAAAGTGCAGAACGAGTTAAATGAACATAATAATATAATTAAATTAGTAGTTCTCTTCGTCTTTTGATGTTGAGAGAATGTATCGCTTTGATCATGTGAATATGCCATTCACTGATGGATCTTGCTATGCTTCTGGCTTCAAGAGCATCAGTTGCAGCTTTTATTATGAGATCCGTGTGTGTAGAAAGGTCAGTTGCATAATTGATTGTTGGATAGAATCTAGTATCGATATTGTCCTTCGCGAGATCGAGAAGCGTCAATTATAAAAATTTCATCAGAGATGGTTAGAGGCAATTATGTCTTAAATCAATTGAATGGCAAGCTCAAATATTGTGGTGGTGAAAAGAGCATTGTCCGCAGACTTTAGAGTGGGGATAAGTGCTGAGGAAGACTAGTTATATAGATGAGACATGTGAATTGTAATTTGTCATTTTTGTAATAATTTGTGTAATGATGTAAATGTAAGCTTTAAATGGGGCACTTGGAAATAATGCTTATATTAGTAAATTAATATATTAGGTTGTTTGGTTATTGGAATTTGTTGAGAGATTTTCTCAACAAGCAATTCCTTGTTTGGAATCTGTTGGATGCTCAATTACATGACCAACCATGACCCAAGCATCCCCATACTTTCTAAGAGTTTATAAGACACACTCTTTGGTCGTATTTACATCAGAATATACTTCAATACCCCAACTATCAATAAAAGGCCAAAACATCATCGGTTCTTTATTAAGCGATGGAAAACATGTAATCAATTTTACATTTATATTGCAACATTTGATTTACAAAATGCGACCATGATAAGCTACCATATCTAGCAAAACCATCCCCCACTCATGAAAATGAATGGATCATCATCTACCTATTGTGGATTCACTTGTTGAACAACTTTTCCAACTGAGTTGTGCACGAGAGCTTTGTCCTTGAGATGCTACTCTTGATGGAGCCTCCAACAAGTGGCTCTTTGATGTCCACCTCTATTGCAATGACTACAAATAGTATTCTTCTTGCATACCTACTTAACCTTCTTCCTTTCATGATGTGGAGAAGGCCTTTCACACCTCATCCTCTTTCTTGTTGCCATTTTCTTTTGCACTTAACAACCACATGGTTATGTAAACCACAAAAACTACATAGTTTTCTACACCATGATTCCTTCTCATTACTAACAACATGATTTTAATCAAAATGAACTTTAGAATACTGAGACTTTTTATACCTCTTTTGACTGTCTCCTATGTAATTGTGGCAACGAGAGCTTGCCTCGGCTCTTCCTTTGCAATGTGCATTGTCATGGGAGGATTGTGATGTGTTCCAATCATCCTCTTTCTCCGATGGCTTTGAAAATTCCTTGTAAGCTTCTCATATCTTTGAACACTATCCTTCAGTGAATCCCAAACCTACAAATTGAGGTTGTTGTACAACCTCCAATCGTTGAGTTATTCCTTTGCCATTAACACCAAGTCGTCCTCCTTTGTACCCCATCTTAGTAAGGAGTCTCATGTCAGTGCTTGAAATGGGTACCTTCATGTTTCCAACAGAAATATTGTCATGTGAAAATGAAAATTAAGAATGGTCAAAATTGTTTACCTTGGTTGTCGATTTTGGAACATGCGACGATGGCTTCGAGAAACCTTTGTTGTGCTTCAATTTTTCCAAGGCCTCATCCGTGGCTTGTAGTCGAAGTTGCAGTCTTTGCTTCTCCTCTTTTTCTTCTCGTAGTAGTATCCTTAGTTCAGAATTCACTTCTTGAAATCTCTAAGCGATCTCCTCATTTGAATGATGAGAAGGCGATGAAGAAGATGATTGTTCTTTTGAGGGGGTAGATGGAGCATCGTTCTCTACTCTGTCTTTATCCCATTCCTTGCTTGACATCTTCTCCTCATAATCTCTATACATTATGTCCACCATGTGTGCCATCCTAAGGTGGTCCTCATATATATCTCTATTTTTTTCCATTTCCTTTCTTATTTCATGTTCAATCATTCACACTCACAATTCACATCAATGATAAGGTTGTTCTAATACCAAAATTGATCTGAATATCTTCAGCTACCAGAATTAACCAAGATATTTTACTTATGTGATGTTAGCAGAATTACATATGAAAGAGCATGAAAATCCACATGTACATTCTTTAACAAATATGAAACATAACAATAAACATCAAATCATAGAAAAATACACATTGATAACAGAGTTAACCTAGTGTGGGTTATGTCTCCAAGCCCGGTGTCAAGAGTGGTGAGGCCACTTCATTAAATGACAGTAAATGATGATGATGTACATGGTCTATTCCTTCTCATTACAAGTATAAATACCTTCAAATAGAGTGGCATGTGTCTCCATGAGATGTTCTGATGTAGGGTTACCCCCACTTTACTCCCACAATATGCATAAATATGCATAAATACATTTGTCCCAGTTATTTGACTCACCAAGGAGTCAATTTTCTACCATAAATGGTTAAGGCCCCATTCATCAGTTCCTTTGTATCGAAACTTAATCACCCTGCTTACATGTCCTATCAGAACTTTAAAAAACCCTTGAGCCTTCATAGAAGACTTTATTGAAGTCTTTCATTAATCCTTTCTATCGGTGCTTTAAGCCTCTTCTCAACCTTTATAAAACCCTTATACCACATATATGCAACCTTTTCCTCTCTTAACATTGGTCACATATATATTTACACATAAAATCTTTCATCGGCGCTATTTTCCTTTATGAACCATTTACAAAGGGAATACATGCAATCCATACCTTTTCCGCTTTTGGTATGATATTGGCACATTTAAGGAGGATAACTTTATCACAATCAGCCATGACTACCTTCGCGGGTCATACATACATGCGCCATCACCACTCCCCCTCCGATATGCAACTATCAGAATCGTTAATATATGTTTTAGCCTTAAAAAGGCTCGGCACAACAATTTCATGAATACAATGGAAAACCCTATTTGAACCCTTTGTTCAGACTTCAAACATCATGAGCCTACATCTATAATTATCATCAGATCTGCCTCTTAGTCCATCGCCTTTTTCTGTGCTAATATCCATGCTTCGATCCCTTCGATGTCTGATTGCCAATTATCGGTTATTGGCACGTCGCTTCATTGCAATATCATAAGTCAAAGTATTAAAAGGTTGATGCTATAACACATAAACCTCTGATACGATCATACTCTCAGACTCGATAGGATTTTAAATCCACCGTTATAAAACTTCAGGTCCTATATTGCCATATCGGGATTCAATAGTTCAACAACTTTGGTACCTCTCCACTGAAGCGATGTGATGTGATAATGTTTTGTCACTGTGATCTAATCCTGGCTATTGATCTCAATGATCCAACAGCTACTGAGAAACCATCCTTTACTTCTCCGCTCGATTCTTTTTACTTGGGATTTTACGCGTTTTCTTCAATTTTCCTCTATGGGTCAATTCTTCAAAAGGTTCTGCTCTTCTGCATCTACTGCACACTATCTCTTGTAGGAATTTACAGGGTAAGTTCCTCAGAAAGAACACCAAAAGAACACCGCTCACAACCAGATCTTAAATCAATACACCAGTATTTTTGACATGGTTAAAACCCTCAGAGAGGGAAACAGTCCACGGCCTGCGCCAACGTCGCTACTACAGGCAATTTATTAATAAAAGAATGAAAATTTACATAAGCTTCTCTCATGCGTGGTGAACCTACAAATGACCCTCCATGCGCTTTAAATAGAATTCATGGACCAATCGAGTGTCAAAGCCACGGATCAAGTGTCGGTAATACCGAGGAGAGAATGAACCGTCGAATCACTACATATCGTGACCGTTGGATTGTAAGTTACAAAATGTACAACGGTAAAGAAACACACTTTACCTAACTCTATACTAGACCAAGTTGAACTTAACTATTTCCTATGTGTCGGAATATCCTAACATCTCTGAGCTTAAGCTCTTCAAAGAATCCTCACTTTTCTCCCTCTATCCAGAGTTTCACTCTGCCTCTTCAATTGGATTCTAAGTTCCTTTTACAATTCCTCTAAATAATTCTTCTCTCTCTACGCGTTCTATAGAACTTATTCTGCAATCCTGTTATAGAATATGCGAATTCACAATTTACATGTAATTCATTCATTAAATACTCTTTTTCACATACTGACACAATCAAGAACAAAACTCTGTATATATATGTATAAACAAATGAATACACTCGAGGCTCTGTGTCTTGCACAGGCCTGATCTTTTGCTATTAGTGGCCTCCTCCTGCACTCTGCCTGTAGGCTTACATTTATACCAGAAAGGTTCATTGAACTAATCCTGGTTCGACTCCTAAATCTACTGAACTAACTCCTATATCCTCTATCCTCTATGTCCACTTCTAATCTCCATTTACTTCCTAAGAACTCTCCTTAGCTCCTCGAATCATGGAACTCCTTAAAGAGTTCTAACTGACTTTAGACTCTTTTGTCATTCTTGCCCACTCATGTTCTCATTTATTTGAGAGCATTTAGACACATCTCATATTATCTAATTAAATCACTTAAAAGCCTAAATATTACATTTACTTGAGACTTAGGAAACTAATTTTCGTAAAACACATTACCCCCCTATGTCTAATTAATTACAATGATTTTCTCTTGGTTTGAATTCTCCTGCATTAGACTCCCAAAGTAGAAAATATTCATGATATCCTGATTATGTGTCTTCTGATATTTGTCTTCGTGGATCCCATACTTTATTTTGTAGCTGCCCAAATGCTTTGTACCTTTGTTGTTGTTGTACTTCTTCTATCTTTTGCTTCATCTTCTTCTCCTTGTCAATCAGGTTCATACTCTGATTGATCATGCTTCCTGCTTCTACCATTTTCCCCCATTTGGACTGCTTCATCATCATCTTCCAGAATTCTTCAATTTCTATCTCCAGCACACCTTTGGGCTGGTCCATGTTCTGCTTCTTACTTCTGCCTCCTTCTCTTTGTTTTAGGTTGTTGTTGTTATTCACTAATTCATTAAACTACTGTTGGTTACTTTCTCTTTGTATTTGCTGGTTTACTTTTTCTTCTTCTTTTCCTCTTGTTCCAACTTTTGCTTTGCTTACTCCAAATTTTTCTTTGCTTGCTATTCTGATTGCCTCCGTATCATCCTTACCCTCTTTGATGAATATCTCTTCTTGTATTGAATCATGACTGCCCAACATCCTCTCCAGCAATTGAGCATCTCTGTTCCATGGATTGAATTCTTCCATAGAATTTTCTTCTTTCATCTTCATTTGGCTGCTCATCTATTCTAAATTTCCTCCAGCATTTGCAACAAAACCTGCATGCACAAAACACTTGTTAAAATAAAAAACATAAGGCTTCTGCGCCTTATCTTCCTTAGGAAACAATTCAGTTTGTTGCTATGTTTCTTTCTCCTCTGCCAGCACATCATTATGCTAATTCGAATTCTCAAAAGAACTCATGAGATTGTCAACTAGTCTCTCTTCCACATCATCTGCTCTAATGATGTCTTTATACTCTTATCCACCCTATTGAACTCCTTCCTTTGCAGTGTCAATCTGCTGAACATTCATATCCGTCTCCTTTTTCTTATGATTGTCATTCATGACAATGTTTTTGTCTTCCTTTTTCAACAACCTCTCTTGAACATCTATTCTCTGTTTTTCCAACTCCCTTCTTTGAAAATCTTATTTTCTATATAACTCAATAATTTCAATTGGAGTATACTTTGGAATTGCACACAATTTTCCATACATCCTTTGTTATTGATAAATCATTAGATGTCCTTTTTCCCTTTGCTAAGTCTTTTACATAGTCTTCTTCTTCCTTAACATCTTTTAGTAGATGTCCTTCTTTTTTTCTAACTGTCTCAACAACTTCCATGACTATTTCCACTATGCCTATCATCATGGTGAATTGATGATCCTTTACTATGTTTTCAGCAAATATAGTTTCTTTTTTCTTCAGTACATTTTTCCTTGTTGTCCCTCTGTAACTCTTCTCCTAGAGTTATCCTTGTCGCACCATCTGCATTAACATTCTCCTACATTTGTTTTTCATCAATAACATTAAGCAAACTCATTTGATTACTGTTCTGAGATAATATTCCTCCATCCTTCATCAGAATAAGATCTTGATTCATCTCTATGACAACTTCTTTAGACTCATCCATAGACTTTTTCTTTTGTATTGAGTCAAATTCTTCTTCTTTTGAGAAGTTTTCCTTGTCACCTTTTACTTCTAGATCTTCATCTCCTCTGAAGATATCTTCAAAATGTTTCTTTTCTCCTGCAATACTTCCCATTATACACAAACTATCAGTTTTAAAAACATAAGGCCCTATGGTCTCACTGGATGCTTCAATCATCATATCTCTTTGTTGTTCCAAGTTCTCTTTATGAGTCAGAAATTATTCAGTGGTCTCCTCTTCAATCTCTTCAAGCCCTTCACTTGGTTGCTTGATATCTTTCTTCAAATGCATATGAGACCTATCTATCTCATCTTCTTCCATAACAGAATTTAGATTCTATTTGTCTTCTTCATTCTTTATGACAATATCAGCAGATCGTCCTTCTTTACATGTTTCACCTGCAAACATACACAAATTGTCAGATTTAAAACCATGTGACCTTTTTTCCTCACTTGAAGTTTCAATCTTCAAGTCTTCATCTTCACTTTCTCCCAGAATTTCTCCCTGTTTTGGTTCACAAATGGACTCTTCCATTTCTAACTCAACTTCCTTGAGTTTTTCCATCAACCATCTTACTTTCTTCTAATGTAGCCTTCTCTGCATCTCATGCCACTCCACTGGCTTCTTCCTCAAGACCCAACCTAGTCTCTGGCATTCCTCAAGTATTCTCCTTAATGCATTGAGTTGTTCTTTTAACTCTACAATCTCTTTGTTAATTTCCTCTTGACTCATCTTATTTCCATTTATCTTGGCATCCTCTTTATTCATCTTTCTTCTGTTGTGGCTTCTCTCTGAACCTCTACTATTAGTATCAACAATCATCTTCTTCGCCTCTTTCTTCATGAGCTCCTCACACATCTGCAATAAGCCTCTGCAACAACTAGTGCTCCTCGCTGCAATATTACCTCACTATGCTCTCCCCACTTATTCTTTTGGTAAGCACGGGTCCTCTGTTTAGAACCTCCTCTTCAGCAACGCCTTTGCTCCTTCTAGGCTTCTACAATCTCTTGAGAACACTTTAGCTATCCTCTCTCTCTGTCCAACCTCTTGTTGGATTCTTCAGGTTCACTGCCATTTTTTCTTTAGAGTGTTTTCCTTACTCTGTCTTCAAGAACACATCTGGTTCTCCTCTCATAGCTTCTCTTTCTGTCCTTTGTTGAGATGTTTCATCTGCAACCACAATCTTCCATTTCAAATTAAAACAAACATGTCATCTCACCTTCAAGATCTCAGCATGATCTTGTTTTACCATTCCACTTGTATCTTGAATGTATTGTCATATGTCTCTTGCATCTATAAGTTCTGCTACACATCCCCTCTGTGTTCTTACTGTCTGCTAGATTAGAATTTAATCCTTCCTCTTGCCTGCACAAACACCTTAACACATAGCTCTATTCTCAATTCTTTCAAAGAAATGTTCACATAGATCTTCTTCATTCTATTATGATACCAAATTATGCAGGGTTACCCTCGCTTTTCTCCCACAGTATGCATAAATATGCATAAATACATATGTCCCAAGTATTTGACTCACCAAGGAGCCAATTTTTTACCACAAATGGTTAAGGCCCCATTCCTCAGTTCCTTTGTGTCAGAACTCAATCACCCCGCTTAAACCTCCTATTGGAACTTTAAACAACCCTTGAGCCTTCATATAAGACTTTATTGAAGTCTTTCATTAATCCTTCCTATTGGTGCTTTAAACCTCTTCTCAACCTTTATAAAACCCTTATACCACATATATGCAACCTTTTCCTCTGTTAACATTGGTCACATATATATTTACACATAAAATCTTTCATCAGTGCTATTTTCTTTTATGAACCATTTACAAAGGAAATACATGCAATCCATACTTCTTGTGCTTCTGGTACGATCTTGGCACATTTAATGAGGATAAATTTATCACAAGTAGCCACCACTCCCTTCACGGGTCATACATACATGCCCCATCAACCCTCTAACTCCGATATGCAACTATTGGAATCATCAATATATATGTTAGCCTTAAAAAGGCTTGGCACAAAAATTTCATGAAAATAAAGGAAAATCCCATCTGAACCCTTTGTTCGGACTTCAAACATCATGAGCCCGCATCTATAATTATTATCAAGTCCACCACTTAGTCCATTTCCTTTCTGATGTGCCGATTTCCATGCTTCAATCCCTCTGATGTCTGATCGCTGATTATTGGCTATCGGCGCATCACTTCATCGCAATATCGCAAGTCGGAGTATTAAAGGGCCAATGCTATAACACATAAATGTCTAATGTGATCATACTCTTGGATCCAATAGGATTTTAAATCTATTTTTATAAAACTTTGGGTCCAGCTATATTGCCATATCGGAATTTGGCAATTTAACAAGTCTGGTACCTCTGCACTGAAGCAATGCGATGCGATAATGTTTTGCTGGTGTGATCTAATCCTGGCTGTCAATCTTAATGATCCAATGGTTGTGGAGCAACCATCCTTTACTTCTCCACTCGACTCTTTTTACTTGGGGTTTTACTCATTTTCTTCAATTTTCCTCTATGGGTCAATTCTTCAAAAGGTTTTGGTCTTCCACTTTTGCTACACACTATCTCTGAGCTTAATCTCTTCATCGAATTCTCACTTCGATCCCTCTCTCTAGACTTCCACTATACCTCTTCAATTGGATTCTAAGATCCTTTTATGATTCCTCTAAATCATTCTGCTCCCTATTTGCGCGTTCTGTAGAACTCAGTCTACAATCCTGTTATAGAATCTGCGAATTCGCAATTTACATGTAATTCATCCATTAACACTCTTTTCACATACTGAAACAGTCAGGAATAAAACTTTGTATATATATGTATAAACAAATGAATACATTCGAGACTCTTTGTCTCACATAGGCTTGATCTTCTACTATCAGTGGCCTCCTCATGCAATCTGCCCATAGGTTTACATTTATACGAGAAGGTTCATTGAACTAATCCTGGTTTGACTCCTAATCTACTGAACTGACTCTTAAATCCTCTATCCTCTACATCCACTTCTAATCTCCATTTACTTCCTAAGAGCTCTCCTTAGTTCCTCGAATCATGGAACTCCTTAAAGAGTTATAATTGACCTTAGACTCTGTTGTCATTATTGCACACTCATGTTCTCATTTATTTGAGGGTATTTACAAGCGTCTCAAATTATCTAATTAAATCACTTAAAAGCCTAAATATTACATTAACTTGAGACTTAGGAAACAAATTTCCTTAAAACACATTACCCCCATATGTCTACTTAATTGCAATGATTTTCTCTTGGTTTGAATGCTCCTGCATCACATTCTTAGGAACTCTCACTCATATGGAAAATTCCCTCAACAAGAGTGGCATTCTCCCCACGAGATGTCCTCTTATAGGAACTCTCACTCAAATGGGCCTTCCTTCACCATGACAAGCTAATAAATTCTCACATGACATGGCATACAAGTATTCCTCAACAAGGATCTCAACAACAAAAACATCATCTCAGTAAATCAAAAGAAAAGCATGGCATCACTAAATAATATACCTCCACTTTTAGGGATGGCCAGAAAATATAAAGCTCGCTGACGAAATGGACCACACCATTGAACTCATGGTGTGAAATTTTGTCAAAAAACTATAAACTTTTCCCCTTTCTGACACCATTGAAATCTAGACCGTTGGGAATCTTGAAGATTCTCCAAAGATTCCTTGAAGATGGCTGAAAAATCCACTGCTTGGATGAATATTTTGAGCACACTGTTAGCTCCTGCTGTAGCAGGTATTCAGTTTTCATGATTGGCATTTCACAGGCCAAATATGTTGTACTTTGCTTGCTGCAATGCTCCATATTTGCTGAAACTGTCTCCAAATGAAGAAGGCTACTTCAAGTTCATCCAATTGCCTTCAAATTTTGTAAAGTTTTCCTGGTATCGCTACTTTTAGTTAAAGGGAGGTCCAAACAGTTTAATCTTGGTCTCCCTAGGTTTAAATTTCTTGTTTTAGAATATAGAGATTGTAAGTTTGTCCAAACAATTTAATCTTGGCAGACTCTTAGATAGGTAGAGAAACAGAAGATTCCAATAGTTTAATCTGGGCTTTGGAAGAAATAAGGGTAGTATGTAGATAGGAAAGCATCAAAAGAAAAATGTATGATGGGTTTGCAAGTCTAAGTGCACCCCAAGCAAAAGAAGAAAAAATGCTAGGAAAGTAGGCTGGGTAGGTACTTCTGAGGCTGTTGAATTGATGACAAGTTCTGAGTTTGCAGGCATCATATCATGCAGAACATAATAAGCAAAGATCTGTAAGAAAAAAGGCTAAAATGAGGTATAACTAACTCCCCTTCTCTGCTTTCCCCCCCCGATCACTAACTAACATCCCCAAAAGAGGTCACGATCTGCTTGACACCTCTTAAGTTCACCATATTCATCACTCTGGTTGAGTAAAGATCTGCTTTACTCAAAGTTGTTCCATATCTTCTCCCAAAGTATGGTCCTACCCCCTTGCAACAGCCTAAGCTCTCCCGAACTTAGCGCTTTCTTACCATCTCCATATTAACCACTAACATTATTATTTAGCTCCCTATTTTTCCCATCCCCGTATTAATATTAAGTAAATCCCCCTATATAATATCCCTCCCCCTGGTTGAAAAATAACCATATCAACTCCCGGGAATTTTTCAGTTTATCAGAAACTAAGCAAGAACCTCGACCCCCAAACCACCTCCCAAATACAATGGACTCCTTCCAAAGTATAAAGTTCCCCCAAGGTAATCGGACCCCTTCTGAAACCTCAAAAGCCCTTCACACCCACTTACTCACCTTTTCTCCTCAAATCCGTTTTCGTGTCGCAACCTCGCACTCTCACATTCATGCAAAACATTGCCCATCCGTCCCCCGCCGATGCGATATCGTGAAATCGGCGATCGGCGATCACAAACGCCGAGTGTCCAATCTATTCACCCCTCCGTCCCCCGCCAATGCGATATCGCGATATCGCATATCGGCAGTCGCAAGCACCAAAGGTCCAACCCAATGATCCCCTTCTTTCCCCGCCGACGCGATATCGCGATATCGCTTCGGAGTCTCTTCACCACAGTCCATCCAGCACCTCACCACATCGCGCTGTACCAGGGACCCACAGCTGACGTCATCTGCCGTACAGCCGACGCCATGCTTACGACAACAGCCAGAAAAGCCGAAAAAACTTCGCGCAGGAAGAAAAGTCGCATTTCGGAGCTCCAGATCAAGAAACAGAGGCAGTTTCCGATGCGCGAATAGCGCGTTCGCGCTTCGCTACGGGAAATAGGCCATTTCGAGGAATCTTCAGGGAATCTTCTGATTGCCGAGCCCACTGCGCGCCGAAAAAGCCCGAAAATTGCCCAATCGTGCCAAAGGATCCGGTTTGAAGACAGCATCAGATCATTCACAGAGTTTAAAGTGTATCAGATCACATCAGCAGGCATCAAGTGTGTCAAATAGTATCAGTCGATGGCGGAAACCATCAATGTAGCGGCAAAGTGTATCAGAGAATATCTTGAGCAGCGGCCCAAAGCAAGAGAAAATTGAATATCTTCCAGCAGATTCACAGAAGGAGAGCGAAACTACTTGAAGCTCTAAAATCATAATAATTGCACATTCAATTCGCACCAAAGCCGAACTGCAGCCCTGAAGCTCATTCACTTCAGCAGCACGCATCTGGTCCCCAAGGGCCACCTCGTCACCTGTTCCGATTCAGCTGCCCCCAGCGCAGCCAAAAAGATTTACTTGCATTTAATTCCAGCAGCATTTAGATTTTTGAAGAGCTCTAAGCAGGCCTGTCAAGGTCACTTGTAATGATGTCTTCCTGATATTTTGTTTATAAATACCACCCGAAGTGATATTTTGAAGGGTTGGTTGGTTGGTAGTAGTAGTTGTTGGTCAGTTTCCTTTCCAGCAATTTCTCTGAGTAAAGACTCGCACTGTAACTGTCATATTTTTCATAATCAAAGATTGCTGAAAGCATGGATTGCGAAACAACTTACTGTTTTCTCTTGGCCGAAGAATGATCATGGAATTCCTGTGTCTCTGCATGATCCAATAAGTGTTTTTCTTCCCTGTCTATTTTATGTTTTATCACCTTTCCGCCTTTCTAAGTTGCAAAAAAAAAGAATAGCTTAAGATTTGTTTCATTACACCTTAAGTTCAATTTCTGCACTTTTCGATGTTTTCTTCAGAAATGGTTATGAGCTTGTATTCTTAAATGATCTGGTTTACCCCATTTCTTTCACATATGAGTGCATGTCTTTGGAATTCTTAACTGCTCTGGGATCCCACTCATCCACTTCTCCCCTTTGTTAGCATGATGAAATGATTCTCTTTTGCCTTTCATCCCTGATGTTCATTCCGTACTTTCAGCGGACGGAGTATTGTATCCTATGTGGCTATCCCGCTCCGTATCCCCTTGTGACCAAGAAAACGCTCGCATGCCTCAATCTGTGACTCCATGCCCAATGGTTCAAAACTTATAAAACCTTCCTATTCCTCTTTATTCAAGAATCCTACCTTCCTTCCAATCACAGTCAACATTCCCTTGAAGTCAGAAAGCTAGCCTAAAATCATCAACTAAGGTTGAATCTGGATCAACTAAGGTTGAATCTAAAGGAGAGAGCCCTCTCCGATTGCAGGTGGGCTAGAACCTGCAATTAGAAGATTGGTTTGTGGTTACCTCGGTCGTATCCCTAATAGGAGCCTAGGGACAACCTGAGTGATAACACACACCACTACGATCCCTACAAAATTTTGTGAAGAATGTCTATAAAGTTGGCATCATTATGCATATGTAAAAAATCAGCCTCCAAAGGAATATTTTAGATTCCACAAGATTAGGCAAAGATTTCTTGTTGCTGCATGCCTAAATTTATGTTGCTTAGATGAGGAAATAGACCATATCATCACGTTACCTGTGATTTCTGGTTATTTTGATTATAAAGTTGACATGTTTCCGTCACTCTGAAAAATCACCGTCCAAGCAATCTCAAAGATTCCTCACAAGCATCAAAAAGTTTCTCTGAGAATATTCTTGCAGAATAATCCTCTGTCTCGAAATTCTTGCCACATGGTTCTGACTCTGAGTTTCTGGATTGGTTCTATCTCACTCATTCTCAGTCCCCCCTTCATTCGTCGAATGAGCGAGTGAAAGGTTAAATATCATTGCGCTAACAATTTTTTCAAAGCCCAACAATGTGGCAGTTTGGCAAGCGGTTGTGTTTGGAGAGGGGTGGTTAGAGGTTCCAAACCCATCGACCCCCCAAATAGTATGGGAACAATTGTTTTTAATTTGGGCATTCAATTTTTGGCATGACGGTTGTTAACATTATTGGCATATCGGTGGCGTCGTTCTGTTACATAATCATTAATGGTTGGTGGGTTGTGTTAGTGCATTGTAATGCATTGTGGTAGTTATGGATTATGGGTACATGTAATGTGGCACATTATTGAGTGGTTTGACCTACGGTTTATGGTGGCATATTAACTACGGTCGACATTGAATGTGGATTGGTTTTTTGTTGCATTAGTAGTATATTATAATTTGGGGCCACTCGTTAGGGTCCGACCCACATAGTTTGGGCAGGTTCCAACCCTGCCGACCTCCTAAACACGTGGCGCGGTGCTGTTGTATAAGGGTTGGGCAGGTCCACTAGGGGTGGCTCGCCCATCGTTTAAATTTAAACGTATATCTTATACATGTATAACGATGTCATTGGTTGGGCCATGGGTAGGGTCCTAGTTCAAAGCCGCGGGCCCCGACTCATTATAATTTGTTTATATATATTGCATGTAACAGACCATTAGAGGTGGCAAGAGTGGCAACCCACCACATCATTTAATATATCTTTTTTTTGTTTTTAAAAACCCACTACTCAAAATTGGTTCATCGATTTTTAACGGTTACTAAAAAAATTAAGTAGGCAAGAAATTCGCCCTTTCGAGTGGCCATATTCTATGTATAATGATTCTGGCTTGCGGTTACATGTAATGTGGCACGTTATGGAGTGGTTTGACTGATAGTTTATGGTAGTGTATTAACTATGATTGGAATTTAATGTTGATTGGTTTTTGGTTGCATTGGCAGTATATTATAATTTGGGGCGCTCGTTGGGGGCTGGCTCACATGGGCCAGGCAGGTATAAATCTCATTGTCATCCCCAACACATGGCACGGTGTTGTTGTATAAGGGTCTTTCGGTTCCGTTGGGGGTGGCCTGCCCACCATTTAAATTTAAACGTGTATCCCATACATGTATAACGATGTTGTTGGTTGGGCCATGGGTAGGGTCCCATGTCAGAGCCACGGGCTCCAACCCATTGTAATTTGTTTATATATATTATATTTAACCGACCATTGGGGTGGCAGGAATGGTGACCTACCACCTCATTTAATATATATTCTTTACATTTTTAAAAACCCACTATTCAAAATCCATCCATCAATTTTTAAGGGTTACTAGGAAAATTAAGTAGTCAACAAATTCAACCTTTTGAGTGGCAAAATTCTGTATTGGGATTTTGCCAAACTGTTGCTTCGTCAGTGACCGTCACTTGGGTAAGTTTGACCAAAACTTTAGCCAGCTATAACTTGAGCATACAAACTGGGATTTGAGTGTCTTCAATGTCATTAGAATCATGATGATGAATAATACAAGCTATTCTTGGTTTCACTTAATGTGATATGTTAGGATATTCCGACACATAGGAATAGTTAAGTATAACTTGGTCTAGTATAGAGTTAGGTAAAGTGTGTTTCTTTACTATGTACATTTGTAACTTACAATACGACGGTCACGATATGTAGTGATCCGGCGGTTCATTCTCTCCTCGGTATTACCGACACTTGATCTATGGCTTAACACCCGATTGGCCCATGATTTTTATTTGAAGTGCATGGAGGGTCATTTGTAGGTTAACCGTTCACAAGAGAAGCTTATGTAAATTTTCATTCTTTTATTAATAAATTGCCTGAAGTGGCCGCGTTGGCTCAGGCTATGGACTGTTTCCCTCTTTGAGGGTTTTAACCACGTCAAAAATACTGGTGTATTGATTTGTGATCTGTTTTTGAGTGGTGTCCTTTGGTGTTTTGTCTGAGGAACTTACCTTGTAAATTCCTACATGGTATCAGAGCTATTTGAGGGCCGCGTTCGTTGGTGATACAAATCTGAAGCCGGTACAACTGCATTCGACTGCCATCTCCTAGATCTGCTATTTCTGACTGCTTTCGGGCCGAGAGGACTGCTCTGTAATTTTAGGAGCATCTATTCCAGTGAGGAACCCCTTTCGTTTCACGCGAAAAGGTTTCCGGTAGCCCTAGCTGCGTCATTTTTAAGATCTGGAGGTATACAGTGTTTATTTGCAGTTTACAGTGATTTTCTCTCTATTTATTTCGGTTTAAGTGTATTTAGCTCTTTTTTATTACCGGATCTATACCTTTCATTTTTGTGTATGCTCTTTGCCCTACGACTCTGTGCGATCTGGGCAAATTAGAAACAGAAATGAAGGATTTTTCTCATGCATATGCTCTTTTCCCTGCACCTTAGTGTGATCTCGGAAAATCGGAAACATTGAGGAAAATACTTAGTTTCTGGGTAAAGCTAACTTTAAGCCATAAGGCTTGGTTTTTTTGTATGTCCGTGTTGATTTTTGTGTTTTTGTTTTGTAGGAAGAAAAAGAGCTTTCTCAAGCAAGCACACAATCCAAAGCTTCAGTGACCAAAAGAAAACAAAGCCCCCCCCCTCTCTCTCTTTCTCTCAAACTTTTTGTATAGCTCACTTGGTTCAAAGCTAATTTATGAGAGTAGAGGTCTTGGGTTCAAATCTCCTTTTTGTTGAAAAAGGGGCGTTTTTTTCATTTCCGCACATTCCCGCACTTTGTCGGCGCCTTCATAAACTTTTTTTCAAAAAGCTATAACTTCTTCATCCGGAAGCCGTTTTCAGAGCCGTTTTTTTTGAACCAGCCTAATTTTTCGAGATCTTTCCATTGGAACACTTAGTTTCAGCATAGATAACTTCAGTTTCTGTTAAAATGGAAAGTCCATGCCAAGTTATTCTTGACAGCACCAACTACTTCCAATGGTGGTCCTACATTGTGGATTTACTTAGAAGTAAAGGTCTTTACAAAATAACCTCAAGTCAAGAAACCAAACCGAAAGATGAAGATAAGGCAGCTAAATGGGAAAATAGACAAGATCAAGCACGTGGGTTGATAGGGATGTCTATCTCTTCCGATCTTAGATTTCATATTGCAGAAATTGATACTCTTGATAAAGCAATGGAGCAGCTTACTAAAGTCTTTGGAATAAAAAATGAACTTAGAGCCCATCAACTTGAAAATGAGTTGCTTACATTGGACCCCAATAATTTTTCTTGCATTGAAGATTTTTTGTCCAAGTTCAAGACCATTAGACTTCTCTTGGAAGGTGTTAAGGTTAAGAAAGAAGATAGTGCTCTTATCTATTATTCTTACCAAGTTGGGACCAGCCTACCCTGTGTTTGTTTCCACCTTCCATTCTACAAGAGAAGCCTTCATTTCTCAAGGACATGACTACAAGCCCCCTTCCTTTGATGCTTTTTGTGATTCTTTAATAAGAGAACAAGAAAAACTCTTACACCTTGGTCTTCTTAATCTTGGAAACTCTTCTAAGAAAGCGTTAATCGCCCAGCAGCAACCAAACTCAAAGAATCCTAAGAAGTCATATCCTAAAAAGAATGGTCCTAAACCAAACAAGGGCCTAAGCAATTTCAGCCTCAAAATGAAAAATCATTTCACCAGAATGATAAAGAAAATAAAAACAAAGGCAAGAAGACTGATAGACATTGCAACTTTTGTAATCGAGATGGCCACTTAGAATCCAAATGCTTGAAGAAGATGGAAGCCTTGGAAGCAGCAATGAAGAAGCATAACATCCATTTGGAACACTCTTCAAATTCATCTTCAGGAATGGCACTTTCTGCATGTGGTTGTCAAGCATCTCGGTCTGGCTATGCATTAAATGTCTCTTCTTCCTCTCATTCTCATGAATGGCTCATTGATTCTGGAGCTTCTTATCACATGGCCAAAAATAAAGCCATTTTTTCTTCTTTAAATGATTGTAACACCAAAAATATATATGTTGGTGATGATAGATCTCTTAGTGTTGTAGGGACTGGAACTGTTCATATAGACAATGGTCAATTAAATGATGTATTATTTGTTCCAACCTTATCCTCCAACCTTCTATCTGTATATCAGATAACTCATTCAGGTGAAGGTAAAATCGTTGAATTTTCACCTCACGATGTTGTAATTAAGGACCTAAAGGATCCTAGACAGATTTTAGCTACTGAGATTGTTGATGATTCTACAAGGTTGTATAAGTTTCACAACCTTGGGTCACCAAATCTTCCCTCAGTATTTGTTGCTCATAATGATGAAGTGAGAAAACTTTGGCATGAGCGATTTGGTCACTTAAAATATCGCTCCCTTCAAAATCTATGTAAAGAAAATATGGTGACAGGTCTTCCAATGGTATCATGCAAAGATTGTGTTTGTTACGGATGTGTACTCGGAAAACATCATTGGGACAGTTTTGAAAAACGTGCCTCTTGGCATGCCTCAGCCCCTCTACAGCTTGTGCATAGTGATTTATGTGGTCCACTTTCAGTTGTTTCCTTCTCTGGCTACAAGTATTTCTTAACTTTCATTGATGATTTCTCCAGACGCACTTGGGTATACTTCTTAAAACTCAAGAGTGAAGTATTTAACAAATTCTTGGCCTTTAAGCCCTTTGTTGAAAAACAATCTGGACATCAAATTCTTAAGCTAAGATCTGATAATGGCGGAGAATATGTTAAAAACGACTTCATCAACTTTTGCACTGAGAATGGAATTCAAATGCAACATACTGTTTCATATACTCCACAACAAAATGGTGTAGCTGAAAGGAAGAATCGCACCTTAAAGGAAATGGCTAATTGTATGCTTCAATCTAAAGGACTTAGTCTTAATTATTGGGCAGAAGCAATTAACCGTGCAAATTACATAATAAATCGCACTCCTACTAAAGTTTTACAGAATATCACTCTTGAAGAAGCATGGAGCTCAATTAAACCAGATGTGAGTCACTTTCGTGTTTTTGGAAGTGAAGCATGGGCCTATATTCCAGATGAGAAACATAAAGCTTTAGAACCTAAGAGTGAAAAATGTATTTTTGTTGGATATTCTGAAGATGTCAAAGGATATAGACTTATTCCATTTAAGTCCAAAAATGTTATCATTAGAAGAGATGTAAAGTTTGATGAAAATATATCAGCCTACGAGCCTAGTTTGGCGAATGTGCCACCTCTCTCTATCTCTTCTACTTTTGAACATATTTCTTCTTCAGATGATGAAAGTGAGGATGACAATCCTCCCCCACCTTTTTAGGATCCTCCTTCAGCTCCTTCACTTCCAAAATGGGTCCGTGCTACTCGGGATGCAGCAGGTGATCTTGCCGGTGATCCTACAGATCAGCGCCGTACACATTCTCAATTCGAAAGAGCCTCTTCTTTATTGGCTCAAGTCTCAGCAAATTATGATCCTGACACCTTTGCAGAAACTTCAGGCCATCCAGATTGGGACGCAGCTATGAATGAAGAATATCGTTCATTATTGGCAAACGATACATGGGATCTTGTTCCTCTACCAAAGGGACGAAAACTTGTTAGATGCAAATGGGTTTACAGAACCACGTATGGACCAAATGCGAAAGTTGATAAACATAAAGCTCGTCTTGTTGCTAAGGGCTTTTCACAAGTTGAAGGCATTGACTATACTGAAACCTTCTCCCCTGTTGCCAAAATGAACTCTGTCCGCCTTGTTCTTTCCCTTGCTGCCTCTTTCAAATGGGAAGTCCATCAGATGGATGTTAAATCCGTCTTCTTGCATGGGGACTTGCATGAGGAAATCTATATGGAACAACCTATTGGCTTTATACAAACAGACGTCAGTCTTGTATGTCGGCTTAAGAAATCCCTTTATGGTCTCAAGCAAGCTCCTCGGGCTTGGTATGCCAAAATGGATAGCTTTCTTTTAGAATCTGGCTTTTCTAGGTGTCATTCTGACAATACTGTCTACACCAAGAAAGTGGGCAAGTCTCTTATCATTCTTGTTCCTTATGTTGATGATCTTATCCTCACTGGTAGTGATCCCAACCTTATCAACCATGTGAAGTCCAGCCTTAAAAAGAAGTTTGAAATGACAGACTTAGGACACTTGCATTATTTTCTTCGTCTTCAAGTCTTGCAATCCAAGGAAGGTATTTCCCTTTCCCAGTCCAAGTATGCTTGTGATATTCTTCGTCATTTTCACATGGAAGATTGTAAGCCAGCTCCTCTCCCTTTCAGTCTGGAGTCAAACTTTCAGTCTCTTGTACTTCTCCTGAAGTTGATGCTACCTTATACCGTCAACTTGTAGGAAAACTCTTGTATTTAACCCATACTCGTCCTGACCTTTCCTTTGTTGTTGGCCTTGTTGCTCGTTTATGCAAAACCCCCGTGAAAGTCATTGGAAAGTAGCTAAAAGAATACTTCGTTATGTTCGAGGTACAGTACAGTTTGGGATTCATTACAGTGCCAAAGCAACTCCTATATTAGTTGGTTTCACTGATTCTGATTGGGCTGGTGACCCTGATGATCGGAAGTCTACTGCCGGTTATGTCTTCACTCTTGGTTCAGGACCTATTACATGGGCTTGTAAGAAACAGGCTGCCATTTCTCTTTCGTCAGCAGAAGCAGAGTATCGTGGTGCCTTGGAAGCTAGTAAGGAAGCCTTGTGGCTTCGTCAGATCCTATCAGAATTTGGCTTTGAGCAGCAGCATCCGACTACACTTTGGTGTGATAATCAAAGTGCCATTCAGCTTTGCAAAGATCAAGTTCAGCATCAGCGCAGCAAACACATTGAACTACACATGCACTTCATCAGAAAGCTCATTCATGACCATGTTCTTGAAGTGCAATATTGTTCAACAGATGATCAGGTTGCAGACATCTTCACAAAGGCTCTCACAGAGGCGAAGTTGACTAAACTTCGATATATGCTTGGAGTTCAGGAAGTTGTCACTAAGGGGGGATAGGCTTTAGTGCCTCCTTCCTTCTCCTATTGTGTCATATTTGTAAATCCTTCAATCCTATCCCAAGTTGTTCTTAAGGGGGGATGTTAGGATATTCCGACACATAGGAATAGTTAAGTTCAACTTGGTCTAGTATAAAGTTAGGTTAGAGTTAGGTAAAGTGTGTTTCTTTACCGTTGTACATTTTGTAACTTACAATCCGACGGTCACGATATGTAGTGATCCGACGGTTCATTCTCTCCTCGGTATTACCGACACTTGATCCATGGCTTGACACCGGATTGGTCCATGAATTCTATTTAAAGCGCATGGAGGGTCATTTGTAGGTTAACCGTGCATGAGAGAAGCTTATGTAAATTTTCATTCTTTTATTAATAAATTGCCTGTAGTAGCCACGTTGGCGCAGGCCGTGGAGTGTTTCCCTCTCTGAGGGTTTTAACCAGTCAAAATACTAGTGTATTGATCTGTGATCTGTTTGTGAGCGGTGTCCTTTTGGTGTTCTGTCTGAGGAACTTACCCTGTAAATTCCTACACTCATTTGTGACATCATGCACCATCTCACCGATGTCATGCAGATCACTCTCGGTTAGGGTGATTGGGTCAATGGAAGACTTTGAGGCCTTGACTTTCTTCTGTGATCCTCCCCGTTCTGATGGGTGCTGGTGCTTTAGATATGTTGACGTGGTTTGTCAGTCTGTGCCTCCTTCTTCTGTTTCTGCTCCCTCTGCTTCCTGCCCCTGCGAAAGCATTGTTTAGCCTTCGGCCACCTTCGTGGCTGCTGCCTGTGCTGCTACTACTGCTGTGGCCTGTTCTTGTTTAGCTACTCTCTGTGCCACATCCCATGATGCCTGCACTTCTACTACTACTATTTCCTTTCTTCGTTTTTCGGCCAACTGGGTGATGCGTATCTTGGCATCATCTTTCTTCTTTTGCGTTGCTTACTTCTCGAGCTCTACCATGTCTGGGGCGTGCCATTCTGGTGGCCATGCCTCTAGGACATTAAAAATGGCGTCATTAGTGGCTACAAAGGGTAGTATTTTCCACTACTTCATTGGGTCCTTGCGCGCCCTGATATATATGTTGTGCATGTCTGACTTAAATTCTAAGAAACTCTGGAGACTATTGTAAACTGTGGGTGACAACCGTGGCTTACAGTTGAACCACATTTGGATGTTCATCTCCATGAGCACCCAAAAGATCTTGTTTTCATGTATCCTTTTCTCATCCTTCGTGGCCCAGAGCAAAGCGTACTTCGCAGCCTTTGGTAATTCTCTGTCAATTATGGGGAATTGACTATCCTCCGGCAATTCCCCTGCTACGAGCACTATGGACAGCAACAACCACGTGTAGTGGAAGGTTTTACCCTGCTCCTGGGCTTCGCGGCAATTCTCTAAAAATTCTATACAGAGGAATTCAGACTAGTTAAACTAGACCCCCTTCATGCACTGCTCGACCAGTGCAATCACTGGCACTAGTACCTCGTTTGCGCGACACTTACGCATAACTTTGTCTGCCAAGATTTGAGTTGCCACATGTAATGCTTTGTCCTTGATGTTGGAGATGGCGTAGCCCCTCTTCTTATTTTCTAGCTTGCACTTCGTCTTCATGGCCTCTGCGAGGGCCAAATCATTGCCCTTTCCTTCTGATATGGCTATGGGGTCCTTTCCTCCATGATAGGGATGGCCTCCTCTAGCAATACATACCCGTCATGCACCAGGCAGAGCAGCCACCTAATGATGAAAATGGTTATTGGGGTGTTTAGTGGAAATGTGGCACCCATAGTAGGTTCAGCAGCCCAACCTTTTCCACTTTGCAACCATTTTCGTGGCTCTAATGTTGTCACCACCCCTACGGTGTTCTGCTTCATGGGGTTTCTGGTCTCCTAGTGAGGGAACTTCTTGCGGTCAGTGAGGTCCCAATCTTCAAATTTCATGGTCAGCATGTAGCCCAAGTGCGTGCCTTCAAACATAATGCTATCTAGGAGGAGCGGCGTCTGGAGTGAGTTCTTTGTCTCATCTAGGTCCTTGGGCACTTTGGCCTTCCCTTCTCGTGGGGGGGCATAGGCGAGTAGTTTTATCGTAGAGTGCGTAGGTTGAGTATCCACCTCCATGGCTTCATCCTCTTCTTCTGTAATGATAAGGGCCTGTAGATCTTCTTCTTCATCATCTGTTTCTATAGTGACGACTTCCCCTTCTCCTCCATTACTAGTTTACTACGCAGCGAGTTCCACGAGCACACGTGTACGGGAGCCATTGCTAGTTTTTCCTTTTTGGATCTTGGCATGCACGGTGATTTTGGGATTTTTTCCACAATCTCGACACCTTCTGGAACATCCTCCATAGTTAGGGCCTGTGTGGCCTCGGCGATGGTCACTTCTTCTATCTCCATACAATCCTTAGTTGTTGTCATCGTAGTTGTTCATCAATCTATCACTTGCGAATATAGGGGCTTAATTAACGCTTGACCCACAATAATCATGGCTCTTCTCAATTGCTTAATTCGCAAATGACCAAGTGTTGTTTGTGGGGAAACCCTTTGTATTTTATAACACTTTTTGAATTTGAATTCGACTGTTCCCCCAATTCCGGTTCATTAATGCTTTCTTGGTGACAACTTTTCCAAAATCTTGCCCATAAAACACGTCTTAAATGCCTACCACCTGCTCCATTTGGCCTTACGTCGAGCTTCCCATCATGAATAATGATTTCGACGATCACTTTCTGTCCAACCCACGTGGCAGCATAACCCCCCATTCACGGTCGCGGACCTTGTGACTCTTTGCTTCTACATGCATCTCCAATATCGTGCAACTCCCGGGCAGAATAGTTTATAGTCCCGCACTTCCTTCCAACTGCCTGGAGCACTAATACTATCCTTCCCTTAGTTAGTTAGATGGCCGCACCACACATGTAGAGTTCCATCATGTCCTCCATCATGGTCCCTCGAGAATCCCCACCTTTTATTGTTACAGTCGGCCTCGCGCACATCACCATTTGCAACGTGCTACCCTGGTCACTATGCTTAGCAATATGTGGTCCAAGCCAAGGCATAAGACTGATCAATTTGTGGAAATAGGCCTTAACCCTGTCATCGTGATTGTACACATCCTCCATCTTCTTGACCTCCACATCCATAAAATTTCTTTTCTTCCTTAACCGTACCCTTTCCTCTTCAAGTTTGTGGAGTCTAAGGTTTCCTTGTTGGATTTCTTCCTCAAGTCCCATGTGTGTTGCTTCTTGCGGCTGTGTCATCCCTTCCTTCTGGGCTTCACAAACCATCATATCTACTAGTGCTACTATGCATGGACTAGGCTTTCCATTCTCCATAGGGATTACATCATTCGTTTCATACTTCAGCTTCGGAAGTTCTCATGCAGTCAGGGTTTTGTGCATGGTCCTATAAGCCCATAGAACCATTGGTATGTGTAGGTCTCAGTCAGTTTGCTTCACATGGTGGACCGCATTCAGTGCTTCACATGCTTTGTCAAAAGCTTCTACGTGGATATGCTTCTTTGTTCTTGGTCTTACCATACTTCCTGGTCGTCAGTCGCGCCATTGCCTTGCTCGTTCTGGCTTGCTGATCATGTTTCCCTTCGTGCGGACGGTGTGTCTTCATGCAAGTTGTGCACCATATGCCTATACCCATCTAGACAGGTGGGCGCATGGGCTGTTTTGTTCATCATATCTGACTTTCATCTACATCTGAGGCTTTCCAAACCACATGCACATCATTCTTCTGCATTCGTGCCAGTCCTCAAAATTGTTGGTGCGTACCCCACCACCTTGCGGGCATAGCGCGCAGTACCCATTTTAGGGTATCGAACCACTGCTGCTCTGATACTTCTCTTTCAAATTTGTTCAGGAAATCATCCACCTCGCTCAACCCATCATACATAGGTAGGTCTCTTACCTCTGTTGCCACGCAGCGCAACGACCTTGTCATCATGTTAGAATTGATTATGGTTACCTTGTGTAACCGGTTCTTCCATCATTCTATTTCCTCATCTGAATCTAAGGTGTAGGAGGTTTCACGCTCCCATGAGAGTCTGCCATCCATTGTTGGATTCATCCATTCCTGCTCCCACACAGTTATCTTTTAAATAGAATCTAGATCATCATCGCTATCGTAGTCATGCACTAGCTCTGTGTAGCGTGATCCTTTTGCAAGGTCTAAAGGTACCACTACGCGGAGTGACTTTTTCTCAGAAATCATCTTGCACTTCTTTAGATTTATCACTCCATTCATGTCAGTGGCCTAATCTATTCCCAGTAGCGCAGGATAGGTATTGTTTTCATCAACAATCTCTATCACTTTGAAATTTGCAAGCGCGCTTGCACCTTCAATATATACCGTTATTCCCTGCAATCTTCCCATAGGTAGGATCTTTTGCTAATTCACCATTCATAATTGAATAGGATACCATTGCAAAGTACGCCTACCCATGCACTTCCATGTTGACTTTGGCAAGACGTTCACATATGATCCTAGATCCAAATTCGCTTGACCCATTTCATATTCCTCGATCTGCATGGTCAATCTTTTCTCTCTTCTTATTCTCGTTGTGTGCTTCCTGAGCTTCTGGAATATGTGCGGTTCTCCTGGAGTGGTCCCAGCACATCTAGCTATGAGTTCTTGCAGCCCCTTCATA
>APFE030849377.1:0-19363 GCA_000404065.3 Pinus taeda | reverse complement strand
TCTAACCAAAGAGGATTAGGGTTGGAATGATTGCTTAAAATAATAGCTTGGGTGCTTGAAGTTCGGGCATTGAAATCACCTATTAAAAGGATATTACCATCATTCCTTAGGCTAGAAATATCGTTCTCTAAACTATTGTAAGGGCTAGTTTTATCTAGATTCTTCTTCTTATAGAAGTTAGAATTAATGGGGGGGTAATAACATATTGCTATGTAGGACTTTTTGTTATGAATGTCTCTGATCTCTATCCAACTAAATTGGTTGTAAGGGTCGTTTTTATAAAGCCTAACATAGGGGGAGATGTTCTTCTTAATGTAACAAGCTATTCCCCCAATGCCTCTACGGGAGGATCGCTTGTTCCATGTAGACCATAGCGTAAAGCCATCTATGTTAGGCACCTTAGATTCTTCGTGTTCCCAAGTTTCAACAAGCAAAATAATATCAACATCCTTTGAGATCCAATTTAGCTTGGGGCCTTTGTTCCATGGGAAGCCCCGACAGTTCCAAGAAAGGATCCTGAGCATGTTTAGTTGCTATTGATTACTATCTTTTTGGTTTTTGTCTCGAATAAAGGCTTTTCTGTTTCTGATTATTGCCCATTTTCCTTCCTTTCTAGCTTCTTTTACCTTTTGAACCTCCTTTCTTAATTCTGCTTGATCTTCTGGAATGAGATCTTCATTTATGAATATTCCCGTTCCTTTTAGACTTGAGGTTTTACTAAGTATGTTGTGTTTATGATCAGTAGAGCTCACCTTTATGCGGATTAATCTTCCTTTATTCTCGGTTAATTTCCCCAACCTTGTTGCTTCTGTGAGACACATTGTTTCAATTTGTAATCTATTATGTAATTCTGTCTGGACTAAGGCTAAAGTATCCTCATCTTCTTCCTCGTTTAAACCAAAGATTATAAGGTTTAAGGTCCTTTTGTTACGTTCGTGGTCTAATTCTATTAATTTTTTCATTTCGTCTTTAATTGGTTTAATATCTAACTTATCTACCACACTATTTAGGGTGAGGCAGCTATTAACTTTTTCTTCTAATTCTTTAATCATGTCTTTCATTTTAAGACCCTCTAAGGTATCAGTGTCTCCTTGCTGGGATGGTTGGTTAGTATCTTGGTTTTGCTTTTCTATAACATGCAATCTAGTCTCCATTGCCTCCATTTTATTCTCCAGTAGTTCTATTTTATTTTCTATTTGTTTCTGGATAGTGTTTTCAAGAGATGCCAATTTGTTTTCCAGTACGGCTTCTAAATCTTTTTGTAACTTGGCTTCTCTTTCTTCTCTGCGTTTCTCTAAAGACTCTATATACTCATAGAGGCCTTGTAGAGTAACTGTGCTAGGCCTGCCCTTGGTAATCTTTGGTAACTGTGGTGAAGTATTCATACTTGAAATTATATGAGCAAATATGTATTAAAAAAAGGAAAAAGATAAGGAATGTGTGCACCTGATAACCGAATCTGATGTGCGAGCCAAGATCTCCAAGCTTTGGATTGCGAGATCTGCGAGTTAAAATGTTTATATGCGCCTTAAACCCTTGGAACCAAACTGAGACTGTTTATAACCGGAGCCAGAGCAAGAGTTTATATATGTCACCGAGCGTTTATATATCACCGAGTGCTTATATATCACCGAAGACTGTTCATAAATCACCGAAGCCGGGGGTTTATATATACGAGGAGTTCATAAATCAGCGAAGACTGTTCATAAATCACCGAAGCCGGGGGTTTATATATACGAAGAGTTCATAAATCACCGAAGCCGGGAGTTGACATATCACCGAGCGGGAGTATATATACGAAGACGAGCGAGAGTTTATATACGAAGATGAGCGAGAGTTTATATAAGAAGACTGTTCATAAATCACCGAAGACTGTTCATAAATCACCGAAGCCGGGGGTTTATATATATGAAGAGTTCATAAATCACCGAAGCCGGGAGTTGACATATCACCGAGCGGGAGTATATATACGAAGACTGTTCATAAATCACCGAAGATTGTTCATAAATCACCGAAGAGTTTATATACGAAGACTGTTCATAAATCACCGAAGAGTTTATATACGAAGACTCACCGAAGACTGTTCATAAATCACCGAAGAGTTTATATACGAAGACTGTTCATAAATCACCCAAAATAAAAATACAATATCTATTTAATTGTTATTAGAATCTTGATATGGCAGAGGGTACCACCAATAGTGGCATAGTACCACAAGTTACTCATTTAGAGTGCCTTAATGTGTACTTATAATTATATCATATTGATTTTAGTGGGGGTTAAGAATATCGATTTTAGTGGGGGTTAAGAATATCATTATATAAATTGAAATTGACTTGATATAATGGTCATTGTAAATGAAAATTAATTAATGGTGTTCATAATAAAGAAATTATTTTTCAATGTTAATTAGTGTTGATATTTATGATCTTTTCATTTTATATCTTTAAATTTATTTATTGTTATATTTTAAATTTTTTAATTATATATTGATTAATTTTATTTTTAATGTGGTTAATTTTAATTATATACATTAAAATCTATATATATATATATATATATTATATATATATATTATATAATATTATATATATATATTATTAATTTCTGTAATTTATTTTTATCAATTTTATATTTTTTAACCGGTATGTAAAGTTAATCAATTTTAATGGAGTTAAAATTTAATAAAAACATTTATATATATATATATATAGATTTTGAGAATCTTGATAACAACATTTTAAACATTAACCAAAACAAATAATAATATTAACATATTAAACAACTAAATAAAATAAAAGAAAGTGTAATTTATAGATTAAATAGGTTTTTTCATTATAATATGAAGAAATAACAAAATGCGATTTTTAGTTGTTTAAAATGCACTTTTGAATGCATAAATAGATTCATTACTTTGGAAAATCTCTCAGCCACTAGAATTCATTAAACAGCTTAAACTCAAGTTTTTAAAAATCTATGCCTAATTTTAATTAAAATTTACTAGAAAAATATAGTCAAAAAATCTATTTATTAGACTATCCAAAAAATATACAATATCTATACCAATGGTAAAATACAAGAAGTCACTCAGTTAGTCGCTATGTTCAGTTAAGTAGAAGGAGAAGATGTGGGCACTCCCATTTTTCCTCAATATGATTTTCGTAAGTGGCCCATCATTATATCACCGCTCATTGCTAGTAATAGAAAATGGTGGCAGTAAAAGAATGGTTATAGAAGATGGTTGCACCATTACTGCTATTGGGCATTTCATGTTAATTGAGATTTTTTTTAGCTTAGATCACACAGGTTAGAGATTTTCCTATCTTTGTACCATGATTGATGAAAGTGTTTTAGGTTGATTAATAGACAATTTCCAATTTCTCTTGGGAAAAGATCAGGTCCACATCGGCCTCCCCGACTGTAAATTTCTCCCTTAGATCTATTCGGCCAATATAGTTATGGTCCAATGAGGTGAGGGCGAGTCCCTTAGATCTATCCGGTCAATATGTTATGCTCCAAAAAGGTGAAGGCGAGTTGGGTGAGGACGAACTCAAATTTCACTTCATAGGTTGTCATTCTTCTAAGAGGAAATCAGTCTCATATATCTTATAGTCTGAAAACTATGGTTGTTTCATTTTTTACATTAATATTGGCTCCCACTGCTGGTTAGAGGAGCATGCTTCTGTATAAATATTCCTGTACATTCTCGATGGTTTATTAAGGTTAGAGGTTTTGTTGATGGGCGTGGTTAGGCCAGTGTTGCTTTATTCTAGTTTTGGTCAACTTGAGTTGACAGATGTGATTAGTTCGGTGTTGGTTTAAGCCCTCGCTTTCCCTCAGTGCTTTACCTTCACATAGCTTCTTTCATTCGGTTGGTATTTTTTGCATGCGAAGTTGTGCCACCTCGTTTCCTCCACCATGCCCTGAAAGTGTGCGTAATGTTGGTGAAGGTCATTGAGATGTGCGGAGGGTTGTGCTCAAGCTCATCTCCATACACATTCTGTGGCCCAACGCTTCTACAAAGAGACATTCAAGAACAAGTTCATCATGCAATTGAAGAGTTCCTGGTTTTGAAGATAAAGAGAAATTTATCAATACAAGAATCATGGTTTATGTCACTAGTTGAGTATTAGATAGGAGGCACACTGAAAGAAGGAAAAACTAATATCTCTGCACAATTGAGCTCTACTCACATATCAGAGCACTCCCTGGCAAGGTCCTCTGTGAGAGGAACGAGGCGAAAAGAGAAATCTTCCTTTAAATGGACGAGCTCTAAGATAAGCGTAGGGATATTGCACTTCAATTGGCTCACATAAGTCATAGCAAGTGGTCGAAAAAACCCAACCTTACTAGGCACCTAAATAGACCACATCGATGTTTTGACATCCTCTTCGGTCAATCCAAATGGCTCACAATTTTGATTGTAGGTCTAGTTCTGTCAGTGAGGGGTGTTCCCAGATATATCGAGGGAACATGATCTCTTTGAAATCCTAGAATTCTGGAAAGATTTCTTTGTATTGAAATATCGATATTGAAAAAGAAAACTTTAGATTTTGTTAGGCTTACCTTAGTATCTGTAGCCATTGCAAACTCATGTAGGATTTTTTTTGAAAGCTTTCACTTCCTTGGTAGTGGGAGTGCCCGCAGCATAGTGTCGTCCACAAAATTTTGATGGGTCAATATCGCCATTCGGAGTGAGTCTAAGTCCCTAGATATTTCCTTCCTCCTTGGATGAAATGTTCACTCTGCCCAACCCTTCCATCATGAGAATGAAGAGGAAGGGGGAGAGATGATGTCCTTGTTTGAGGCCTCTTGATGGCTTGAAGGTTCTAGAAGGGAAGCCATTAATAAGGATAGAACAACTAGCAGTGGTGACAAGAGCCATGACCCATTGTATGCAGTTGTGATCAAAGCCATATGCTTTAAGAACTTCCCTTATATAAGACCAGCTTAGCTCGCCATAAGATTTCGCTACGTCCAACTATATTATCATACCTGCTTGCTTATTGGTTACCAATTTTGGAATGTGCCAGGTAAAACTTTTAGTAAATAAAGATTTATCTTCCATGGTCTCCTCTGCTATACTTTGGAAATGTTGGACATAACTGCTTCCATTTCCTTGTGGTTATTTTGCTCTGTACCCTGAGGATCTATAAGTTTTGTGATTCGATTATGACCCTTGTGTTCCATGGTAGACTTGTGAAAGAATCTAGTGTTTTTCTCCCCTTCCTCAATCCATTGGACTCCAGATTTCTGTCTCTAGAAGATCTCCTCCTACTGGCATCTATTGTCCCATTCTTGTTGAAGTGAGTCCGCTTGCATTTTCTTTTCCTCTGTGAAGCCTCCTGTGATTAGAATATGATTAATTTCCTGGAGCTTTCCTTCCACTTATCCCTTGGCTTTGAATATATTTCTAAACTTATTGTAATTCCATTCTTTGATATTTCTCTTGATGTGTTTAAGTCTCTGATGTAGGAGGAACATTTCTGTACCTTGGGTGGGTATTTCTTCCACCCGCCACTTTCCAATATTAGTGATGAAATCAGTGTGTGTAAGGCAAACATTTTCGAACCTGAAAGGTATGTTCCTCGGGGTTCCAATAAAAGAGGCTTCCAGCTGAATGGGCCAATAGTCCGAACCTCCAAAAGGGAGGATGGAAGCAATCATGAAACGATCGTTGAGTAGGAGATCCTCTAAGATTATGAATATGTCTAATCTCGAGGCTACTTAGGAAGTTCCTCCTCTCTTGTTGTTCCATGTGAAGATGCCATTTATTGCGCCCATATCCACTAGTCTCATATTGTTAATAAAGTTCTAGAAGGCTATTGAGTCTCTACCAAGTGATATAGTTCCTCCTTTTTTCTTTGTGAGAGCTCTAATCATATTGAAGTCCCCTCCCAGGATCCAGGGTACTGCTGGATGTCTCTCTCTCAGCTCTTTCAAAGAGGTGAGGAGCCCGAGTTTCTCGTCCAGAAGTTGAGGACCATAGACATTTGTGATCAAGTAGCTATCCTTGTCCCCCAATGGTTGGATAACCATTGATAGGTGGTTTCTTGTTGCCTCAACATCCAAGATTCAAAATTTCTAGGGATTCCAAAGAGTAAGAATTCCTCCAACTGAGTTATTTGTTTCGACTTCTAGATAATCATACTTAATAAGCCATTTGTTGTGCAGCTCTCTTATTTTGTCTACTAAAAATTTGTTTCCTGTATAAATACCATATCTCGTTTTTCTTCTTTTATTCTATTGCTGAGATTTCTTTGTTTCTTTTTACTCCCTAGTCCTCTAATGTTCCAGGTTATAAGCTTTAATGATGGGTTTCTAAAGGAGTAACTGGTGAGATCTTTCATCTTACCTAAATTGATCATGAGTTTTCCACACTCTGTCAGTAGTTCATTCTACCTCTTGCGTCCTCTTTTCTTTCCTAGGTTCTTGGTGGAGTTTCCTATTATTTTCTACCTCTTGCGTCCTCTTTTCTTTCCTAGGTTCTTGGTGGAGTGTCCTATTATTTTCTCCTTTGATGTAACCCTCAGTTCTCCTGGCTATCGTGGTTCCTTTTGACTCCTGTTGCCATTGTGTGAGACCTTTGGAGGAATAGCTTTTGTACTCTATCAAACTCCTCTTGTGGTAGAGAGTCTATTCCTGTGTTGATTCCCTACTCTAGAAACTTTTCTAGTTCGAGGTTCTCCCTCTCTAGGATCTCCTGTAGGTCTTGGTCCTCTGTGCCTCCTTCGCTTGGGGTCATATCAAGGTCCCTTCTAGGTTCCATGATGCTTGGTGTGTTCTCCTTTTGTCCATTGTGCTCCTGTATGATTTCCATATTGTCCTCTTTTTATTTTTCTATTTGATAGTCTTCTATTTTCTTGTGCATTCCATTTTCTCCTCCTTCTTCTTCTAAGATCTCGAAATTGTTATGACTTGGTATCTTTCTTTCGCTAGATTTCTTTTGGGGCTTTTGCCCCCTCATTTTCCTCTGCCTCCCACTTTGGTGAAGCCTTCAGGATCTTTTCCTTTATTTGTTTTTAAGAATTCCTCCCTTTTGTTGAGTGGACAGTCTTTGAAGATATGCCCATGTTCATGGCATTTACGACATCTGAATGGGACACATTCATAGTCAACTGCTTGGATCCATTCCTCGTCATAAACTTCCAAATGACTTCATCCAGGAGTGCTCCCAATAAGTCCATCTCGACACATATGTGGGCAAAGGAGGTATATTTCCCTCGCAGAGTCGCCTCTAATATCTTTATGAAATTCCCTGATTTGTTACATATATTTATTTTTATTAATTAATATATTTATTATTATTATTATTTTATTAGTTATTAGGTTTATTTTAGAATTTAATTTGGATTATTTTGACTTGGGGGTGTTAATGTGCACCTATCATCATAAATAAAAATTAATTGATGTACCCATTATTATAAATGAAAAAATAATTTATAGCATTTATACAAAAGAAAAATGAATAATATTGAATTCATTTTAGATTATTTTGACTTGAGTGCCCTAATGTGTACTTATCATTATACCATATTGGTCTTAGTAGAGGCTAATAATCATCATCATATAAATTGAAATTGACTGATATAATAATCATTGTAAATAAAAATTAATTAATGATGTTCATACAAAAGAAATATTTTTCAATGCTAATTAGTGTTCATCTTTATGGTCTTTTCAATTTATATCTTTAAATTTATTTATTTATTTATTTTTAAAATTTATTTGATAATTTTATTTAATATGTTAATTTTGATTTTTATATATATATATATATGTGTTATGTTTAATTTATTTTTATCAATTTTTATTTTCAAACTGATTTAAAGTTAATCAAATTTAACTATTTATTTATTTTGAGAATTTTGATAAACAATATTTAATCATTAAAATAAAATAAAAATATCAATTTTAAACAATTAAATAAAATAAAAAATAGTCTAACTTATAGATTAAATAGATTTTTTCACCATAATATGAGGAAACAACATCAAGAAAGATTGTGATTTTTAGTTCTTTAAAATGCATTTTAAAATGCATAAATAGATTCATCACCTTGGAAAACCTTAGCCACTTGAATTCATTAAACAACTTAAACTCAAGTTTTTAAAAATATATGCCTAATTTTAATATGGTGAAAATGGCCATTTATTAAACTACCCAAAATAAAAATACAATATCTATTTAATTGTTATTAGAATCTTGATATGGCAGAGGGTACCACCAATAGTGGCATAGTACCACAAGTTACTCATTTAGATAGAAAGGGAAGATGTGGGCACTACCCACTTCCATTTTTCCTCAATATACTAGCCCATCCTTAAATCACCACTCATTGCTAGTAATATAAGATGATGGTGGCAAAAAAAAGGTTATAGAAGATGGTTGGACCATTATTGCTCTTGGGATTTCATGTTATTTGAATTTTTTTTTAGCTTAGATCACACATATTAGAGATTTTCCTATCTTTGTACTATGATTGATGAAAGTGTTTTAGGTTGGCTAATCGAAAAATTCTATTTTTTCTTAACGGAGAACATTAGGCCCCCAAATTTCCACCACCATTATTAATAAAAAAAATATATATATATAACATATAATTGTTGAATAAATTAAATAAGAGAATAAATTTTAAATAATTTTAAATAATAATTAATATTTGTTTATAGTTATAAGATTAAAAATTATTTTTTTAATAATTTATATAGTAATTTCTCTTTGACATAATATTTTTTTTTATTTGATTTTATTAATTATTATTATTATTTTTATTAATTATTATGTTTATTACAGAATTTATTTTAGATTATTTAGTCATATTTAGGCTTGACTGTCCTAATGTGTACCTATCATCATAAATGGAAATTAATTGATGTATAGACTATTATAAATGAAAAATTAATTTATGGTGTTTATATAAAAGAAGAATGAATAATATAGAATTCATTTTAGATTATTTGGACTTGAGTGCCTTAATGTGTACTTATAATTATATCATATTGATTTTAGTGGGGGTTAAGAATATCGATTTTAGTGGGGGTTAAGAATATCATTATATAAATTGAAATTGACTTGATATAATGGTCATTGTAAATGAAAATTAATTAATGGTGTTCATAATAAAGAAATTATTTTTCAATGTTAATTAGTGTTGATATTTATGATCTTTTCATTTTATATCTTTAAATTTATTTATTGTTATATTTTTTGAATTTATTTTAATTATATATTGATTAATTTTAATTTTAATGTGGTTAATTTTAATATATACATTAAAACTATATCTATAATATATTTATAATATATAATTAATTCTGTAATTTATTTTTATCAATTTATATTTTAAAGGGTATGTAAAGTTAATCAAATTTTAATGGAGTAAAATTTAATAAAACATTTATAATATAATATATAATATATATATATATATATATAGATTTTGAGAATCTTGATAACAACATTTTAAACATTAACCAAAACAAATAATAATATTAACATATTAAACAACTAAATAAAATAAAAGAAAGTGTAATTTATAGATTAAATAGGTTTTTTCATTATAATATGAAGAAATAACAAAATGCGATTTTTCGTTGTTTAAAATGCACTTTTGAATGCATAAATAGATTCATTACTTTGGAAAATCTCTCAGCCACTATAATTCATTAAACAGCTTAGACTCAAGTTTTTAAAAATTTATGCCTAATTTTAATTAAAATTTACTAGAAAAATATAGTCAAAAAATCTATTTATTAGACTATCCAAAATTTATACAATATCTATACCAATGGTAAAATACAAGAAGTCACTCAGTTAGTCGCTATGTTCAGTTAAGTAGAAGGAGAAGATGTGGGAGTCCCAATAGTTCTAGGATGTGAGCATCCCGATGACCCAGGGGTTTCTCAGGAGGTTTCTTCAGATGGACATTGACAGTTTCTTTGAGTTATTTTAGGATTTGAGTTGTGATACTTTGAGTTGAACCAGATTTAGCTTTGAAGATCCTATTGTTACGTTGTTTCCAAACATCTCAGATCAAGAATCCTGGAATCAGAGCCCAAGCTATGTTTACTGTCTCATTTTTTGAGAAGTCCTTCCTCCAACTCTTTAAAGTGTTTATGATGTCATCTTCATTCCTGTCTATCTGCTTGAAGATACCAGCAACCCAATTCCATAAGGTGGAGGTGAAAGAGCAGAGGTTGAGAAGGTGCTCTATAGTTTCTTCCTACTGTCCACATAATTGGCATCTTGATGGCCCTGCAAAACCTCTCTTTCTGATATTTTTCCCAAGTTAGATTCTTTCTATGCTAGACCAGCCATCTGAACAGTTTGATCTTCATCCAGTGTGGGTTGTTCCATAGGTATTTCCATGTCTTATCAGGGCTTGGGTAGTTGAGCCTCGTGGCTATTCTTTTGGCTTCTTTGAAGTTGAAGATGCCCTCGTTGTTTTTACCCCATCTTAGTAGATAATTCAAGGTGGAGGTCAAAATTTTTCTTTTCTCCATAATAACTTTCAACACTTTAGCTTGGGTCTTCAAGGGGGTTTTTTCACTGTAGTCTGGTACCTCCAAATCCTCCATTTACCAGTATCCCTGGAATGATCCTAGCAGTCACTTACACTTTTTAGTCCTTTGCTTATGGTATCGATTTTGATAATGTCTAGTTATTCTCTACTGATTTTATGTTCCTGCTACCAGTTGTCCTCCTAAAACCATGCAAGCTTCCCATTCCTGATCTCCCAGAAACTATGTTTCTGAACTAAGGCTTTATTTTCCCATGCCTTATTCCAAATGTGGGAGCCTCTAATGTGACCTGTCATTCTTATGTGGTCCATTTCTTGCCAATCCCTTGCATATTTATGTTTCCAGAGTTTAGCCCAGGGTTTTCTTATTTCCTTAAGCCATCTCCACCAAGTTTTTTCCCCCAAAATTGTATTTAAAATGTTTGAGAGATGGAGACCCAAACTGCCATGGGTTTTGGGTTTACAGAGCTTGTCCCATGCTACCAGAGCCCATTTCTTTTTCTCTTCCCCTTTACCCCAAAGAAAATACCTTTGAATCTTGATGATTTGCTATAAAACTCTTGTTGGTGCTGGAAGGGCTCATAACATGTAGATTGGAATGGTTTGTGACACTACTTTTGTTAGAACTAACCTCCCAGCTAAATTCAAGGATCTGTTTTTCCATTTGCTAACTTTATCCTTCAATTTATTGATTACAGACTCCCAAACTTCCTTACTCAGTTGTCTGTCAGTGAAGGGTGTTCCCAGATATATCGAGGGAACATGATCTCTTTGAAATCTTAGAATTCTGGAAAGATTTCTTTGTATTGAAATATCGATATTGAAAAAGAAAACTTTAGATTTTGTTAGGCTTACCTTAGTATCTGTAGCCATTGCAAACTCATGTAGGATTTTTTTTGAAAGCTTTCACTTCCTTGGTAGTGGGAGTGCCCGTAGCATAGTGTCGTCCACAAAATGTTGATGGGTCAATATCGCCATTCGGAGTGAGTCTAAGTCCCTAGATATTTCCTTCCTCCTTGGATGAAATGTTCACTCTGCCCAACCCTTCCATCATGAGAATGAAGAGGAAGGGGGAGAGATGACGTCCTTGTTTGAGGCCTCTTGATCGCTTGAAGGTTCTAGAAGGGAAGCCATTAATAAGGATAGAACAACTAGCAGTGGTGACAAGAGCCATGACCCATTGTATGCAGTTGTGATCAAAGCCATATGCTTTAAGAACTTCCCTTATATAAGACCAGCTTAGCTCGCCATAAGATTTCGCTACGTCCAACTATATTATCATACCTGCTTGCTTATTGGTCCTGAGTTAATGCACCACTTCGTGAGCTTGAATGATGTTATTAAGGATTTGTCTACCCTCCACATAACCAGTTTGCTCTTATGACACAAGCGTTGGAAGAATGGGTTTGAGTCTGTTAGAAATTACTTTAGAAATGATTTTGTACACCACATTACATAAAGCTATGGGTCTAAATCTATCTGGACTCATGGCCTTATCCTGTTTGGGGATTAAGGCTATGAAGGATTCATTAATCTCAGTACTGATTTTTATTTTCTCGAGTCCTCCACCACCTCGAGGATGTCATTTTTTGCTATATCCCAGCAAGTTTTGAAGAAGTCTACATTGAAACCATCAAGATCTAGAGCTTTCCCATTATGCATATCTTTGATTGCGTCCTTGACCTCTTCCTCCGTTACTAGCCTGTTAAGATTATAATTGTCTTCTCTGGTTACCAATTTTGGAATGTGCCAGGTAAAACTTTTAGTAAATAAAGATTTATCTTCCATGGTCTCCTCTGCTATACTTTGGAAATGTTGGACATAACTGCTTCCATTTCCTTGTGGTTATTTTGCTCTGTACCCTGAGGATCTATAAGTTTTGTGATTCGATTATGAGCCTTGTGTTCCATGTTAGACTTGTGAAAGAATCTAGTGTTTTTCTCCCCTTCCTCAATCCATTGGACTCCAGATTTCTATCTCTAGAAGATCTCCTTCTACTGGCATCTGTTGTCCCATTCTTGTTGAAGTGAGTCCGCTTGCATTTTCTTTTCCGCTGTGAAGCCTTCTGTGATTAGAATATGATTAATTTCCTGGAGCTTTCCTTCCACTTATCCCTTGGCTTTGAATATATTTCTAAACTTATTGTAATTCCATTCTTTGATATTTCTCTTGATGTGTTTAAGTCTCTGATGTAGGAGGAACATTTCTGTACCTTGGGTGGGTATTTCTTCCACCCGCCACTTTCCAATATTAGTGATGAAATCAGTGTGTGTAAGGCAAACATTTTCGAACCTGAAAGGTATGTTCCTCGGGGTTCCAATAAAGGAGGCTTTCAGCTGAATGGGTCAATGGTCCGAACCTCCAAAAGGGAGGATGGAAGCAATCATGAAACGATCGTTGAGTAGGAGATCCTCTAAGATTATGAATATGTCTAATCTCGAGGCTACTTAGGAAGTTCCTCCTCTCTTGTTGTTCCATGTGAAGATGCCATTTATTGCGCCCATATCCACTAGTCTCATATTGTTAATAAAGTTCTAGAAGGCTATTGAGTCTCTACCAAGTGATATAGTTCCTCCTTTTTTCTTTGTGAGAGCTCTAATCATATTGAAGTCCCCTCCCAGGATCCAGGGTACTGCTGGATGTCTCTCTCTCAGCGCTTTCAAAGAGGTGAGGAGCCCGAGTTTCTCATCCAGAAGTTGAGGACCATAGACATTTGTGATCAAGTAGCTATCCTTGTCCCCCAATGGTTGGATAACCATTGATAGGTGGTTTCTTGTTGCCTCAACATCCAAGATTCCAAATTTCTAGGGATTCCAAAGAGTAAGAATTCCTCCAACTGAGTTATTTGTTTCGACTTCTAGATAATCATACTTAATAAGCCATTTGTTGTGCAGCTTTCTTATTTTGTCTACTAAAAATTTTGTTTCCTGTATAAATACCATATCTCGTTTTTCTTCTTTTATTCTGTTGCTGAGATTTCTTTGTTTCTTTTTACTCCCTAGTCCTCTAATGTTCCAGGTTATAAGCTTTAATGATGGGTTTCTAAAGGAGTAACTGGTGAGATCTTTCATCTTACCTAAATTGATCATGAGTTTTCCACACTCTGTCAGTAGTTCATTCTACCTCTTGCGTCCTCTTTTCTTTCCTAGGTTCTTGGTGGAGTTTCCTATTATTTTCTACCTCTTACGTCCTCTTTTCTTTCCTAGGTTCTTGGTGGAGTGTCCTATTATTTTCTCCTTTGATGTAACCCTCAGTTCTCCTGGCTATCGTGGTTCCTTTTGACTCCTGTTGCCATTGTGTGAGACCTTCGGAGGAATAGCTGTTGTACTCTATCAAACTCCTCTTGTGGTAGAGAGTCTATTCCTATGTTGATTCCCTGCTCTAGAAACTTTTCTAGTTCGAGGTTCTCCCTCTCTAGGATCTCCTGTAGGTCTTGGTCCTCTGTGCCTCCTTCGCTTGGGGTCATATCAAGGTCCCTTCTAGCTTCCATGATGCTTGGTGTGTTCTCCTTTTGTCCATTGTGCTCCTATATGATTTCCATATTGTCCTCTTTTTATTTTTCTATTTGATAGTCTTCTATTTTCTTGTGCATTCCATTTTCTCCTCCTTCTTCTTCTAAGATCTCGAAATTGTTATGACTTGGTATTTTTCTTTCGCTAGATTTCTTTTGGGGCTTTTGCCCCCTCATTTTCCTCTGCCTCCCACTTTGGTGAAGCCTTCAGGGTCTTTTCCTTTATTTGTTTTTAAGAATTCCTCCCTTTTGTTGAGTGGACAGTCTTTGAAGATATGCCCATGTTCATGGCATTTACGACATCTGAATGGGACACATTCATAGTCAACTGCTTGGATCCATTCCTCGTCATAAACTTCCAAATGACTTCATCCAGGAGTGCTCCCAATAAGTCCATCTCGACACATATGTGAGCAAAGGAGGTATATTTCCCTCGCAGAGTCGCCTCTAATATCTTTATGAAATGCCCTGATTTGTTACCTATAGCTTTCAATGATTCTGACAGCCAGTAATCTAAATGTAAGGAGTATAATCTAATCCATATTGGGACCGATGTGAACGTTTCTCACTGAGGAACAAAGTTCATCACCCAGGGTCGCATGTAGAGACCTTCAGCAGAATAGAAGTAGGGTCCTCCTTCGAAAACTTTGTCTTTGTCTTCTAGGTTAGTGAAAACCACTGTGAAGAAACCCTTGGAGCCAAGATGCAGATTTATTTCTCCCTTCGATTTCCAATTATTCCTTATCCAAGTATGCAAAGCTTTTTCCGTCGGCCATATGCCCATGAACTTGCAAATGACCGCATAAGTTGCCATATGTTCTCTATGCACCTGAAGGGCTGGATCATTTAAGACCACCTAGGGTTTAATATTAGCCTTGGGCTTACATGGTCCCGTTCCAGACATTTTCTCAGTTCTCTGACTAATGTCGCCAAGAATCTTTTCCTGCCTAGATTTCATGTGGGTCCCATCCTTTTTTTGGGAAATGCTGCTTCCCGGCTTGTGAGTGTCAATTGTCTTTGTTTCTACCTTAGGTGGATTCCAGAAATTATTTAGACTCGCCTCTTTGCTTCTATTCGAAACCACATTACTGTAGGAGGGAGTAGATCTCCCTCCTCCAAGCCCCTCCATCGTTACCTGCTCGCGCTTGTCACCCTCTGTTCAAAACCCTAGTTCCTCAGAGCTCCCATCTCTCTCCTCGTCCTCTAGGATTTTCCCATTCAAGCTTCAATTGGTCGTGGATGTGGGGTTTTCAATATGGAGGTGGGACATTCAATGTTGAAGATACTGATAAATTTTATCATTTTTGGTGGGAGGGTGGAAATGGTACTAATAGTAGAGATGGGTTAATATGATATGTGCTAAGTGGTTGGGCATGGAGTTTGTGCATGTGTTTGGGGATTCAAAGGGAATCATAGACTGAGTTAAGGGTTTTTCTAATTTTCAACCTTCTATGCTTTCGAGATGGATGAGGAGTATTTGTACTATAGAGATGTTCTTTCAACAAAATTGAGTAGCAAACACTGTGTCGAAGAGAGGAGTGTCAAATGTTGCAAGTCTGATCCAATTTGTTGATTTTGGCACTAGCATCATGTAAAGGTAGTGATGGCTCATTAGTACTAAAAGCTTTATATTTACGTTTTTGTTTTTTTGTTGGCACAGAGTTATAGACTGTAGTTTATCATAGGTTTTTGTGTTGTATTGTCTTTTTGTTTTAACAATTAAATTGGACAGAATAGATAAAAAAAAACTTTGTAATTTTGGCAAAGAGTTGCAACAGCTAATCCAAGCAGAAATGTAGTAAGATAAGAGGCTATTAGATTGGGAAATATTGCAAAAGATGAAGATGAACAATACTGTAAAGTACCATGATGTTTTTTCTTTTGGAAAAGAAAACTAAAAACTAAATCTTAAATCAATCTAAATAATTCGTTTCTTTAGGTCCTATATAACAAAGTTTGGTCTCAATAAAAGTTAACTACCACCACCACCATCATCATCATATATATATAGATATATTATATTTATTATTTTTATAATAATATTTATGCATTAAAAAATCCAATAATTTAATTATTATATTTTTTTATTTTTTTGAAATTTAGTAATACAAATTCTACAAAATGAAATTATGAATTTATCTACTTTTAAAATAAATAAATAAATTCCTTATCCATAATAATAATAATATGGTACGTAAATCTCAAACGTACCCTTCCAATGACCCAAAAAACCAAAACATCTCCCAGTTAAACAACACGTTAAAAAAGCCAATGATTTATCTCACTCTAAACTAAGCCAATGGGATGGTTGGTGGTTGCTTGCAATAAACCGAACGCGTACCCCTGACATGGGGTCACGTCTTGGCATTTTGAACAAAATTTGCACGGATTGAGCAGAGCGAGAATCGCTAGTTACGAGTGGAAATATAAATTTTACTCGAAAACGACCAAGCCTATTCCTATACAGTTGGATCCCCATCAAACTGGGTTCGTGCGGCTTGGATCCCCATAAGTAAATATGAATTAATTTTATAGATTAAGCAATTCTCATACAAATAATTAATTGACTTTAAATAACAATTAATTTTATCAGAATAGCAAATTTCCATCATGATTTTTAATTAAAACAAAAATGTAACATATAATTGTCCGATAAGTTAAATAACAGAATAAATTTTAAATAATAATTAAATTTTTTAATGTAATTAATTTTTCTTTCTTAGTTATAAGATTAAAAATTAATTTTTTATTAATTTATATTTTAATTTTTTGACATGTATTTATTTTTATTAATTAATTATTATTATTATTTTTATTTCATTCTATTTATTATATTTTTATTAATTATTAATTTTATTATAGCATTCATTTTGGACTATTTAGACTTGAGTGTCTTAATGTGTACCTATCATAAATGGTTTTTATTAATTATTAATTTTATTATAGCATTCATTTTGGACTATTTAGACTTGAGTGTCTTAATGTGTACCTATCATAAATGGAAATTAATTGATGTACAGATTATTATAAAAGAAAATTTAATATATGGTGTTTATAGAAAAGAAGAATGAATAATATGAAATTTATTTTGATTATTTACACTTGAGTGCTTTAATGTGTATTTATCACTATATTATATTGGTTTTAGTGGAGGTTAATAATTATCATCATATTAATTTAAATTGACTTATGTAATGATTATTGTAAATAAAAATTAACTAATGATGTTCATATGAAAAAAAATAATTTTCAATGCTAATTAGTGTTGATCTTTATGGTCTTTTCATTTTATATCTTTAAATTTATTTATTGTTTTAATTATATATTGATTAATTTTAATGGTTAATTTTGATTATATACAAAAAATATAACAATATTTTATTTTTATTTATATATATATTAATATATTATATATATATATAATGCGTTATTTTATTTTTATCAATTTTATATTTTTAAAAGGTATCTAAAGTTAATCAAATCTTATTAGTAAAATTTTCATAAATATTTTTATAACTATCTATCTATATTTATTTGAGAATCTTAATAAAAACATTTTAAACATCAAAATAAAATAAAAAAGTATTAACATTTTAAACAAGTAAATAAAATAAAACATAATCTAATTTATAGACTAAATAAACGTTTTCACCATAATATGAAGAAGCAAGTTCAAGAAAGACTGTGTTTTTAGTTGTTTAAAATGTATTTTTGAATATATAAATTATGATGAAAAACCCATTTATTAAACTACACAAAATAAAAATACAATAAAAAAATTCCTTAATATCTGCCACCAATTGTGGTACAGTACCACAAGTCACTCACATAGAAGAGGAAAATGTGGTCACTACCCACCTCCATTTTCCTCAATATGATTTTCATTTAAATCACCATTCATGGCTAGTAATAGAGGATGGTGGTAGCAAACGAATCGTTATAGAAGATGGTTGCAAGATGGTTGCATCAATACTGTTCTTGGATTTCATGTTATTTGAGATATTTTGGTTTAGATGATACAAATTAGAAAATTTATAATTTTTCTTCATTGAAAAGACGAGGTCCCCAAATTTCCATTATAATTATTAATTAAAACAAAAATTTAACCTATAATTGTATGAATAAGTATGAATAAGTTAATAAGTGAATAAATTTTAAATATATAATATTTTTATTATAATGATATTTTTAAATAATGATAATATTTATTTTTTTTTGTTATAGATAAAATGATTTTTTTTAATTTATATAGTCAATTTTCTTTGACATATATTTATTTTTATTAATTAATATATTTATTATTATTATTATTTTATTAGTTATTAGGTTTATTTTAGAATTTAATTTGGATTATTTTGACTTGGGGGTGTTAATGTGCACCTATCATCATAAATAAAAATTAATTGATGTACCCATTATTATAAATGAAAAAATAATTTATAGCATTTATACAAAAGAAAAATGAATAATATTGAATTCATTTTAGATTATTTTGACTTGAGTGCCCTAATGTGTACTTATCATTATACCATATTGGTCTTAGTAGAGGCTAATAATCATCATCATATAAATTGAAATTGACTGATATAATAATCATTGTAAATAAAAATTAATTAATGATGTTCATACAAAAGAAATATTTTTCAATGCTAATTAGTGTTCATCTTTATGGTCTTTTCAATTTATATCTTTAAATTTATTTATTTATTTATTTTTAAAATTTATTTTAATTATATATTGGATTATTTTAATTTACTATGGTAATTTTGATTTATATATTAGTGTTTTATGTTTAATTTATTTTTATCAATTTTATATTTTCAAACTGTATTTAAAGTTAATCAAATTTTAACTAATTTATTTATTTGAGAATTTTGATAACAATATTTTAATCATTAAAATAAAATAAAAAATATCAATTTTAAACAATTAAATAAAATAAAAAAAATAGTCTAACTTATAGATTAAATAGACTTTTTCACCATAATATGAGGAAACAACATCAAGAAAGATTGTGATTTTTAGTTGTTTAAAATGCATAAATAGATTCATCACCTTGGAAAACCTTAGCCACCTGAATTCATTAAACAACTTAAACTCAAGTTTTTAAAAATATATGCCTAATTTTAATATGGTGAAAATGGCCATTTATTGATGATGATGATGATGATGATGATGATGATGATGATGATGATGATGATGGTTAACGTCCGCTGAGACCAAATAATGATCTATCGGACCTAAAGACAAATTATTTATTTTGATTTAAGATTTTATTCCTATGCTCAAAAAGCTTGGAGAGAAGCCTCCCGAGATCACTATAATTTTGG
>APFE030849371.1:0-16535 GCA_000404065.3 Pinus taeda | reverse complement strand
TGGAGTGAAAGTGTCATGTTCAAGAACGACTTGCTACCAATAAAGTTTCTTCAAGTTTTCTTCCCAATTTTCCCCAGTCATTGCTGACCAGTACCTCTTTATTTTTTTTAAGCTTGAGGAGGATAACATATGCTTGTTCTATAATTCGCCCTTCGGTTGAACCCACCGCTATGTTTTAACGAGCCTAGCGACAGTGAAACTCATTCTTGTTTATACGGACAAGTTTGATGCTATTGATTTTAACGAGTTTAACGACAATGATAACTCGGTCCTTTTTCAATTTTAGAGAGTCTGAAAAGGGATGGAAAGGAAACTCCAATACTCCTTTTTCGTCATATAATCCCTTAAGTCCGAAAAAGTATAAAACAATACGAAAGGGATGAATTTTCGATAGTTTTAACGAGCCGAACAAGACAAGCGCTCGAGCTTTTTGTGTAATGATCCCTCAGGTCCAAAAAGATTAAAATCTAGAAGAGGGATAACACTCCCGGTAGCTTTAACGAGCTGGAGTGGCCAATTGCTCAGAAATCTTTTCATATTTTACAAGTCAGTTGAAACGAGCTTAAAGGAGACTCGTTTTTCGAGGAATGAGTGATAATTTCAGGTAGAGCTAATTCTAGGTAAGGTTTGAATTTTCCAATCATGGCAGTGTCACAAGGATGGCTAATAGAATCACTCATCGCAGTTGTTCCTCAAAAAGGGTAAACAATCAAATGGAGGCTTATGATCGGCCAGATAGAGTGGAGTTAATGATGAGAACACAACCAAGGCTCAAAAGCTGATGATAATGCATTCACAATGGTTATTTACCAGAGATTGGTTCATTTTTTAATGAGATTAAACTCTGGGGGAAACATTTTCTCATTGCTTAGGTTTAATTTTTAACGAGCTTGAACTTCACATAAAAACTTCTCGTGCCAGTCATATAATAAAGACATCTCGTCTATAGATTCCATTTTTATGGAGCTTGCACCTTTCAAAGCTTTTCTCCACATCCTTTCTTCATGCAAGCTAGGAACGGCCAATCCTACGAGTTTAAAGGGTTTGAGAATCTACAAACTAAGAAAATAAATGGTCACTCTTCACTTGCACGCAGAAAGGTTCGCATGCCCCCAGGTATAGTTAAAGATTTCCAGGCTACCATATAAAAGTTCTCGCATTTACAAGACCGTTTCCATCCACACCGTAGATAGAAACACTTCCTAGCTTAGTCCATTTGGACAAAGGATCCACCACCTAACCTTGACGAGGGAATATTATTCCAATCTAATTCCCATACAGTCTGTGGTACAAGAAGCCCCACAGGTGGCAGATAGACATGTCTCATTTATGAAGGAGATGCATCAAAGTAGTAAAGCAATATAACATCAGAACATCTCATATACATGTATCAATACTACGTCATCCATGACCCTTAATGGCAATACAATACTCAGGATGATGTGCAAAAGTCAACTACTGAAATATACCTTTCTATTTCCTTAACCTGCTATTTGGGGATTCAAGTTCTAATGTTGCGCCCTAATATGACCTGAAAGGGTTTGTGGTAGATAGCCTAAGTCTTTCTTTGGTGAGGTGGAAGGATATGGAGATTGGCTAGATAAGTGGATTGACTAAGGAACTTGCATGTATATGTTTATGGACTATGAATCCTCAGTAACCATCCAGTTGTAAGCCAAAGGGGAGAGTCTAATACATGAGCTTTCACTTGGTTCCCTTCAATCTTCATCTTCAAATGTTGGAAAGTATATAGGTACATATAGGATATCTGCTGCAGTATGCATAGTCTTTCCGATGATGGCACAAAGACTATAATCCTCCCAATGATAGGCATGAGGATAGGTATCCTCCCAATGATAGGCATAGGGAATATGGGCCTCCCGAATGATAGGTACGAGGATAGGGAGTATTGACTGGTACTATAGCTCCTGTAAGTGTTTACAAAACACTCGCTCAATCCATCTCTAATAGAGTAGGTCACACCAGTGTAGTGTAATCCAAACTTTGGCTATAAGGCATTACGCTCTAAACGAAATACAACTGGGAAAAGAGATTCCATTCTTTTGGTAACAAGTAAACCTTCGTCAATAGGGTGATGAAAATATGGATACAGATGAAAAACGAAGTATGGATGTATAACGGGCTAAAACATATGGACAAAGAAATATTAGGAGATCAAAGAAACACCTAGACCTAGTATGGTAGGAAAGATTAGGACACATCATTGGACTTGAATCTATGTATTAGCAGGGTTTTGCAACTATAACATGAATGTAATCTTAAACACATTCTTCATCCTAAATGAGCATAATACAACCATCACGAACCATAAACATATGTAGCACGAATAAAAACTGATAAGTATCATGCATCCTGGTTGAAACTGAAGGATATAGCATCATCATGTCATCATAATGTAACATCATCACATCATGGCATCATCACAAGAAATCATGGCACATCCAACCCATTCAATCAGTTCTAACGGATGGAAAGCCATTCAATCAGTTGGGCGAAAGAGTCTCTTCTACTGGCTTTTCTAACGGATGGAAAGATAGGTTCTACTGGATGGGTCTCTTATACTGGCCTAATGAGTGGGGCGCTGGCCTAATCAACCCTATCAGTCCCAATCATCAGTCAGTCCCATTCTCAGTCAATCAGTTTAAGCCCCAGGTGCAGGTCAGTCCCAGTCAGTCCCATAAGTCCCATTCAATTAGTTGAGTGGGTGCAGGCTCGTTTCCATTCAATCAGTTTCAAGTTTGGGTCTCTTTTCTACCCTTCTACTGGACAAAAGAAATCGGCCTATCAGTCAGTCCCATTCTAAGTCACTGGCCTAAGAGCGTTAGTGAAAAGCCTTAGCTGGCTGACTGGCTAGCTTCATTTACGATCGTGAGCGAGGGGCCTTGTCTGGATATTGTTCTTGATTGGAAGGAGGAGTTTGGCAGTATCCTATAGGTAAAATCACGACCTACCTTAGTAGAGCGGCTTAATGAACCAACTGACCTAAGAGCAGCTTAACGAAACAACTGCCTGGCCTAAGAGCTATTGGATATCCTGACTGCATGAGGAGCCCGACAGTATCCCGTAGGTAAGATCTCGGTCTTGTATATGCTATTTTCCTTTTGAGCTAGCTGACTAGCTTCTCTTACTAATGGATATTTTGATTGGAAGGAGAATTCATATGCTATTCTATGATGAGTGAGGGGCTGTGAAGAGTGAGTGTGCGCATACTGCTCGATCTGTATCCATATTTCCTAACCTTACCTATAATATACCTTTGAGGTCGTAAAGGTCGGTTCCATAGCCTGTCAAAACCTCCGCCTCCTCATGGGGCCTAATTATTAGGGTGAGCCGCCGAACTCTCGACTATAAGGAGAGGAGATCTTGAAAAACCTCCTGCCAAGGACCTTTAGGTGCTCGACTGATAAGGAGGGATGCCGTAAGCAGGCTCCCAATATAATATTCAATGCCTCGCAATTCAATGACGGTATGTCTTTTCTGGGCACAAATAGGCCTTTTCTGGGCATGAAATGAACGCGCACTTGGTTGAATACACGACTGAATAAATGTGCTTGGCTGAATACAAGCACTTGGTTGAATGCAAGCACTTGGTCGAATACATGCACTTAGGTGAATGCACGCTATAAAGTGACCTAGTTTCAAAGTAACCAGTTGAGGGGAATAACAAATTGAGGGTAATAAATCTAGCTCGGGCTTCTAGGGGCAAGGTAGGATCCTGTGACCTTAAGACATGCATGCCTTATTGAGGGCCCTTCCCTTCCTTACAGCTCTTCTTACTGGTCTCCTTCTTACCGGTCCCCTTACTGCTACAGCCATAGATGCTTACCGTACTGCTACAACTGTAGATGCTTACCGCACTGCTATGCGCCATTGCCCTTGCTATGGGGGATCTGCTACTTCCACTCCTTTCTCTGCTTTATTTCAAGTCAATCTAATGAAAATGATAGAAATAGAGTATGTCGTAGTTCCGTAGCAGTTCAAAAGTGGGTCACTTCAGTAGCAGCCGTTGATCCAAATCCAGCTTTAGATTCTGTCTCGATTGAATTGTCAGCGCTAATCAAGTCATTCCCTTAATAAGATCACATATTCCCTTCGGTAACCGTGTCGGCGCTGTAAGGTAATAGATTCTTCATTCGAGGTTTAGCCTTAAATGAAAGAAAATGCAACCACCTTATTAGGCCCTCTTGCTAACGCTTCCTTAAGTCAATGGCTAAGGCTTCAAGGAGGGAGGCATAACTGTAGCTAACGCTTCGCTCACCCTAAGAAAAGAGGCAAGATCAGTCACTCCAGATAGTCAAGGATCAGGATAAGTAAAAAAAGAGTATTCGGAGACTTGACTAAGGTAAATGTCATTCTCAAGGAGACTATTCGGCAACTTTACGAAGGGAATTCTCATTTGTGTTCATAGACTATTCGGCAACGTTACGAAGGGAATCTCACACCCAGCAAAGATACGTGCTAAAGAGAATTAAAGATACATGCCTTTAGAGACTATGTCTGGGGAAGTTCTTGAACCAGCTGTTAGTGTTTGGTGGGGAAGGATTGCCTCCCACGATAGCCGGGTCGGATAGCGAGGACGGGTCCAGCGACGAGGGGCCTGCCTAACGCTCCAATCTCCTCCCTCAGTGAATTGAAAGTGTTCATGTTCTACAGATAAGAAACAGATTGGTACAGGAAGGTTAGCCAGCGTAACGCTTGCCTAAGAATAATACAGCTTGGCCAATAACCACTAACGTCTCTCAACCAACGAAAAGAATGTCTCTTAACGAATGGTGGCATATGTAATGTCTGGCAACACGACTCTTCCTACTAGATTATATAGTGTAGGCAACAAAAGAAGTTCCCCGACCTTACCCCATAGATTTCCTTCCTTCGTGCATACTTTTAGAAGCACATATAGACATATAGAGGTACTTTTATATGAAGACCAAGAGAAGAGGATCAGAATCTCCAGTTGTTCCTATTCACCTCGGGAGCTCTCGTTTCATGTCAAATAATAGTTTCTAAGTAAAGAGAGAGTATTCGGAGACTTTATTAGGGCAAATGTCTATTCATACCTCTTAACATACTATTCTGTTATAATGCGTGTATAGGTGTACTTCATATCGTACGTACACGTGTAAGTGCCTCTTCCTTCAGCTGTTCTGCTTGTGTCACTTGTTCATCCCTTTCCTTTCAGTAAGTTCGTATGTCTATCTGTTCGTCAGTTCGTATCTGTTCGTAAGCAAGTATGTCTCACTGCCTTCCTTCCTGTTCGTTAGAAGGAAAACAAAGAGTCTTCGTAGACTTTCCTATCTCTTTTCCAATATCCGCTTGTTATGCGGAGTAAGATCTCTTTTCCGATATCGGCATATCCACATTATGAATGCATCTGGCTGCGTTCGTTTGTATATCCTCCCCTCCCTGGGTTCGTCTGTGGATCTTGTCTCAATGAGTTCATGTTCTGCCCTTGGGGTCTAAGTAAACGGGTTGTGTTGGCTCACTTGAGTAACTGATAAATCTTGGCTCACTCAGTGCTTAGTATCCAGAATCTCCTACTTGTAGCCTGCACCACCGGGATTCCCTTACCTCATTAAAACATTTCTACAAGGGATTCAACGTAAGGGGGTGGCACAGGCGTATAGGGAACAAAGGTGCAGCATCGCTCTGAGTGGAATCATCTCTTGGGCTGGAGTACCATCCATCATCGAGTACACCAGCCAGCATAGAGTATCGGTGTCTACTCTTTACATTGAGTACCTGTATGAGTACCGACCGGCTATCGGAGACCTTCTGTCAAATACGACTTCCTCCTTCCTTATGGGCGACCACCTCTTGATCGCTCCTTATCGATTCCAAAACAGATAAGAAGGCATCGGTTCACAGGCAGACAAAAGAAGACATGCCACCTAGCATCAACTGCATCAACTAGCGGTCATTGTACCTCTTGGGAATGATCGCTTCTTGGGATCGACTGCTGCTTTCACCTCCACTGCTGGGATCGACACCCTTGCTCCAGCTGCTTGCTCTGCTTCCACTGGCATGGGATTTCTAAATAGAATTGTGGGATGGTCCACCAGTGATTCAACCCCAGAAACTGACACATTCATTGGTGAAAGGTCAACCCGATCTCAACCCTTTCCACTAGCTAGGATCCATTTCCAAGTCAAGATCCAAAGCTAGTTGTTTACCTTGAACTATTCATTGGAGATACAGGTCCAGCTCACTGAGATGATGAACAACCATAACCCGTTCAAGATCCTTTAGCTGCAGTGAAAGACCCGGTTGACCCCATAAAGGCAGCAATTCCACACTATATATTAGTGCCTATCTGATTAGTCACTATTCAATAACCAGGCGGGCACCGACCTTTCCACCTATTGATTAGGTGGGCTTTGTTCACTGGAGGCGAGAGAAGCAGCGGCAGGTCCAAAGCCAACAGTTTACCTCACAGTTGAACATACAAATCCAGAGACTGTTGAAGCACTCATCGAATATCCAGTGGAAAAGTCAGGACTAGAACCTGTTGTTTACCCATCAGCAGGGGCAAGAACAGCGGAAGCAAGGGTCAAGGTAGAAGTTGAAGGGCCACTACCCCGTACAAATCCTATTCTAGGGCCATATCCCATTGGAGATCGAGAGCCTATAGACCCAGAGAAAGAGTCAGTTATAAAGCCATAGCCTTTCCTTTTAGCTTCCCTTCGCGTGGTTCCAAATCCATGACCCGTTTGTATAGTTATATAGTGGAATAACCATCTTTCAGAACCATCAGTTGACTCAGTTTCTCGAGATCGAATAGCTATAGTTCGCCCAGCATCATGGTTAGTTTAAGAAGCAGTCCCACCACTCTTTCAGTATAAGTTAAGGTTTACCTTGAATCAGCAACAAAGCGAGCTGAGCTGCCCATGCTTTACCCATCTGACTTGCTCCCTACTTCTCTACTTCGCGGGACTAACCAAAGAGACGAGGAACTTGCACTGAAGAACAACAATACGGTCTATCGGACTGAGACCGACAGACTGCTATCAAGCGGGAGAGAAGGTTGCTCCAGATGGTCATGTATATTGCTTTCTCGCCTAACTACAGGTAATATTCACTACCTCTTCTATCAATATAGCTAGTAGAAAGCCTATTCCTTTCCGAAACTGTACGGTACGATTACGATGGTGGATTACTTATTCCGATCTACATCTCCTCGTGCTCACCTCTGCCTTGCCTGCGGATGATGCCTTTCACCACTTCTTCATACTCATATTCAATATTCTTTTTTGGCTCTTACTTTCTTTTGAGCTGAGACTGTCTTTGTTGAGCTCTACGCCTTTGCCCACGAATTGCGCCTAGAACAGTATTATCCCTTCGACGACTGAGCCGGGGCTTGCCCCTTTCATTTCACATGGAATTGATCGCCTATTTCAAGTAAGATAATATTCAATATTACCCTCGTTGACAACGTACCTATCTTAGAAATTCCTCCTATATTTACTGGATCTTGGGTAACTTAGACTGAGATTGGAACTTGATTTGATCATTCGCTCCTCATTCTTAATGAGATGTGCTCATTCATTCCTTGCGCTTAGTTACCTTCATTAATTCCTCCACGGAGAGAGGCTCTATGAAAGAAGAGAATACAGAGCAACCTTCGCCTGAGACGGGGCTTCCTTAGAGTGGACAGAGACTGTGATCCTAGCTTTCTGACTAGGCAAGTAGCTCCTAGTAAAGAGAAAGAGATAGTTATGCCATTTTGACGATATTTCATGTACGCTTCGCTTACCTTTCACTCTTGAACCCACCTTCGTCTTCCTGGGGAGGAGTTTGTTTTATAACTATATTGGGTAGCCCGCTTTTCAATTGAATCAACATCAATAGGACCGTGCCCGGCATAAGATTCTTCTTCTGTGTTTAATCCCTTTTCTAATCTTTCAGTTTCTACCCCCATAACTGATACAGGTGAGCGGCGTACCTAGCCTGTCACACTACGGACCTCTCGTTCTTGCCTGGTGAACCCCAATCTCATCTCCTCTTCCCCTTCTGTGAAATCCTCGTGCTGAACATTAGAAGAGTCAGCAATCGGGTCTTTCGTAGAAACCCCTGCCTGAATGAACACTGCTATCTTTCCTTATGATCTTTCTTAAGATATTTTCCTAATTTCTTTCCTACTTCTGTCTATTCGCTTCTACCGGGAGGATTTCCGGCTCTCTTGCCTGGAATGACTTCCCTCAGTCCCGTCCCTACTTCTTCTCATGCCACTAATTGATTTCAACTTCTGAACTCCACGTATTCAATCGATTCTGTTTCATGGCTCGTAGGTCGGAGAGAGTCCACTTCTTCCATTGATTGGGACTTGACTACTTCAGGTGGATCCGATCCTCTTCTATTGCGGGTGGATCCCTTTCTATTGATTGCAGCTCGTAAGCAAACTACCTATCTATATTACCATTCTAACCTGTCCTTGCTGAACCTATAACCCGTTCTAATATAGAATATTACCCTAGCTCACAGCTTATCCTTCTATGATACATTGGATTTATTGGATTCGAAGTTCGGTTCGACTGAGCGAGCTGTCTTTTCACTTGGGCTTCGAAGAAAGCTTATTAGAGATTCTCCTCTTCGGATGGGGTAACAGGCTCCTCAACAATATTACAGATTGCCTACTTTACGGGTTACGGGTGAGCTACGAGCAGGCTTGATACCACTCCTTCGGACCCTTCGGACTCCAGCGCTTAGAAGAATCCTTATTAAACTCTTATTACATAGATCCTTCCCTTGAGCAACAAGCTAATTCCCTGACTAAAGAAAGAACTGAGACTGAAAAATATTATACCAACGCTTACCCTTTTCTTTGTAAGTAAACTTCCATCTTCTAAAGGGAGAGTAAACTCACCTTAGCAGTTTGATTATCCATTTTATTCCCCTGATACTGAAGTTGCTACTATACCTGTCTTTGAAGAATGCTTCGAACCCGGCCTAAATGCTTCCTGAGACTCAACCCTACTTCGTCTTCACCCTCCTGCCTTTCCAGTAGTGGATTCAGCTCATATTAGAAATTCTTACTTCACAGGATATTCTTACTTCACGAGAGAGATACTCACTATTGAAGGGTATACCCACGGGAGAGATACCGAAACTAGAAGATTTGTTGCACCGCGCTCATTGACTTTCTATCAGAGGGGTTGACGTTCAGTGCTGTAGGTCAGAAAAGGAATGAGAGATGAGAAGGTGGGTTGCGTATATAAGCCCCATTTGACGGTCTGGTCGAGTAGTCAACTACCTCTTTGCCCAAGGATTGTGAATATGCTTGACTGAGATTCCAAGCAAGCTACCTGGGCCTAAAAGACTGCTTCTTGAGCACATGAATATTCAATTTCTCCCGAGCCTTCGAGAAAGTAGAAAGCCCATCCTCTTTCAATGCCATCTGACCCATCTGTTCAACCCCCACTTTCGGATATTCTCATTATATATTTACGCCTGGCCTATCCCATTACCTTATGAAATAGATCTTTAGTCCCTTGCAAGCTTTGAATCAATCTAACTATCCTCGGGCAACCTTTGAGTAGACCACAGGCGGGCACTGTCGGCTAGAAGCCAGCTAGAACACAATCTTTCTCCTGTCGGATAGAAGCTTTTCAAAGGATTCAGGCATGACTCCAATGCTTATGGAACGAACTACGACTTTCATTGAGTTACGGAACTACGACTTGCATTGATCCTTTCTTATGAAATGGAAGATCAGGGCTTATTCTCTCCTTGCTGTAGAAATGGAGATTTTCTTTCTCCACTTTCTGAAACCGTACTTGAGAATCTTTCCCGGCTTGACTAAACCTATCTTTCTTACCATGCAAGCCCTTGCTCGCTTTGAAAAGAGGAATTGGAACTTCTTTTCTTTATTTGCCTTGAGCCTTGCTTATTCAATTACTAGCTTCCTAACTAGAACAATTCCTGACATGAGCTACTCAGACGGATTGGACTTCAACCGGCCTAAAAGAAAAAATAAGAAGTGGACTATTCATTCCCCAATACATCAGTATATCGCCCCTTCCCTGAGGAAGGCACGGGAGCACCCCCTTAATGATATCTTGAGCTTGACTCATCGATGGAAAATCTATCTTGAGACTCTTTCTCGCCCCGCCTAACATCTCTCATTCCTTTTCACACCCCTTTAGCGGCTTCACCTTTCTAATTACGTATTTTATTATAAATGTGTCTTCTTTCTTGCTCTTCGCCGCCTACATCAATGGAACTTCTGAACTCAAGTCCAGATCTGCTTTGTCGTGTTCCTCCCCTTCTCCTTCGCTGACTAGACTCGTGCCCACTCCACTGTCGATGAAGAATGCTTTTCGGGCATAAAATCTTTCCTTAACTAAAGCATTCCCTTTCCCGCTTGACTGGAGCATTTCATTTCTTTACTTGACCGGACCAATTCATATATAATTTATATTGAGAAGGATTCGCAATTGCATCACCCATTGTCTAATTCGTTTCGTAGCTTTTTGGCTTCAGATTCGATCTTTCTCCTTCGATGGAGCCTAGCTTTCTGACTGGGCAAGCAGCTCCTACCGAATTCGCTCCTAGACTGCTTTCAAGGTTCACGTTCACTACGGATAGCAGGGACGGAAACTCCTACTGGCATTCCTCGTTACTTGACTGACCCACAATCCATTGAATAAGTTCAGTTCAACCTGAGATTCCATTTCTACATAACGGAGAAAGGGGAGAGCGGGGAAGTAGTTGAGTAAGTCAGTTCAATGTTCAAGTGGATTGGCAGTCAAGTAAGGATAAGATCTATCTCAAGTAGGAAAGGAGTGAAATTCAAGGCCCTAGAATTCAGTTCCGTAGGGAAATCAAGATAGGTGGTTTGCTCACCCGTCAAGTATAGGAATTTTTTATATGAATAGGATGTGAAAGCGGATCTTAGTTTGGTTGTTTAGTGTCATGCGTTGCCTTGTCTCTCGTAGGCCCGAGAGAAAGAGATTTTATAACTCCGGATAGGCGGTCAATGAAATGCTCAAGTCAAGCTCAATATCTCATTAGGAAGGGAATGGTGTCTAGTCATCCAACCTCCTCTTAGAAAAGGTAGGACGGGATTCGTTCTGTGTGCGTTTGCCTTCAGGCTTGGCATGAGACTTCTTATTATATTATATTAGAAAAGGTGACTGACTCTGATCTTTCTTATCAAAGCGAGGAATTCGTTTCAGTGAAGTGGGGCTTTCATGCTTTGGACTTCGACAGCCCCGGTGAAGGAAATGGGAAATCGTTTCCAGACCAACAAAAAACTACCGCCCACTAACGGATCATTGTTCATACAGAATGAGCAGCCAAACAGAAGGAACTAACTCTTTTGTTCTTCAGAGATGTAATGGAACCTTGTTACTCTTACACTGATATGGTGCTGGGGAGCCATAGTGCCGGTTTTGCTGCTGGTCGTGTGGAAATGTCCTGATTTTACCTGAGCTAGAAAGCATCCCCATTTTATTCCCTCAATCCTTAGCTCCGCGTAAGGTCCTGGCCCTTGATTTATTCCCCTCAAAGAGCGCTTCTAAAGTGGAGCGTCCAATAAAGTGACTCTTTCTCTCTTCGAATGAGTAGTTCACCCATAACTTGGATTTGGATATGCTACCTTCCTTTGTTGCTTGCTGAATAAGCCATTGGATCATTCACTGGCTCCCGATCAATTGCACCTGGAAATGGACCTACTGCTTAAGCTGCTGCGGAATCTACTGATTCCAGGTCAACCTCGCTTTCAAACTGTTTGTTCATTGGTCAACGACTACTAATAATACCATACCATTCAATCAATTGATTCTTCAACAGGTGCTGCCTTATGGGTCCACTGAATCAACAGGCTCCACCTTTGCCTCTGGTTCTTATGCTGGTGCTATAAGTGCTTATGTTCGATCAACAAAAGAAAAAGCTGGGTCTCGATCATCTGGAACATCATAATCTAGATCACGAAGGTCTGGACCTCTACCAGCATCACGAACATAAGGAACTGGGTCTCGTTATGGATATGGATCTGAACCCGGTGGCTCTGGATCTTTACCTAGTGTATCTGGTGCTCGTACTGGTTAATCTGGCACTGAGCAAAGGGAAAGAATGGATAGGGTGAACCTGAAAGGCAGTAGCGTGACTCGTAAGGCGTGGAGTAGTCGCGGAGCAACCGAAGTTGAGCGATTCTCCGATAGTCGCAGAGCAACCTATCCCCTCTCCCTGACCTAATGGCTCTCTTCTCTATTTGGCCCCTATCTCTTAGGTTTATCAGCTTTTGGTGAACAATTCATATATCCACTGTCTATTGCATATGATCCTCAAATATGGAATCAACGTATGTAACACATCGTCATTCCTTGCACTAGGAAGCGCAAGCCCCTCCGGGACCTTCAATCCATTCGAGGTAGGAGCCTCCTGTGTTCCATAGCGGTAAGTTATGTAGTAACTAAGGTTCCGTAGGGGTAAGCCCCGGTAGAAAGGGGAAATGGGATGAAACCTCGAAACTAAAGGTGCGAAGCCGCTAGAGAAGAAATAGGAGGGGCAAGGATCCACTTTTGCCTAGAGTTTTCCAGCTGGAGCAGGCTAGGGTGCATGCCCCTTGGGTTTCAGTCATGTCCTCCCAAATTACTCGCGTTCTTCAGGTGGACGAATTGGAGATTGATGAGACATTCCTTGCATGAAAAGACCATTTAGGGATGGCATTTGACTATTAGCTATGTGTGAGCTGGGGAACGAAAGCTGGTCTATGAGTTGGACCACTGGGCCTTTGTGTGGAAAACACATTACTCTAAAGAGTGAGGAGACAATGGCTCTCATGCTATAAATATAGTCATGCCCAAGGAGTAGATTATAATCTAGAGGTCCTTGGACTACCATCATGTTTATATAGACGGTTTTCCTTCTCAACGTTATAGGCACATTGGGAAGGATCCTTAACGGTCGACTGGTTCCTTTGTCGAAGCCTATCATATTTCTCATCTCAGGCAGAAGCGATGGTGAACCAAGCGCTTTCCAAGCAGTCGAGGAAAGGATACTCACAGAAGCCCCTTCATCTATGATGGTACTAACCATGAACATTCTGTAAACTTGTGCAATGATTCAGAATGGTACACTAGCTGGTAAATGGGGTCTACCTAGAAGATTCCAATGGAAGGAAGCGACTAGGTTGCTTGGAGGTGGGACCGAATAGATGGCTGGATATGACTCTGACGAATTTCCTTCATGTGGTAAAGGAATGGGGAGATTTCCCCCATGTTCATCGGAGTCTGTGTTTACGAAAAGAATTTGAACGGTGTCGTTCTCATTCCTTTCGGTGACTACATCATCTAAAGGTGGACCTTCTGAAAGCAAGAACGGGTCGACGGCCGCCTCGACCTTTTGACTTTCGTTTGGCATGGATTCAGAGGGTTCATCTTCAATGATGGATGCTTCAACCGAACACAATGGGGTGTCAGTCAGATTTTCAACTAATGATGGACTTGGCAAGAGTTTTTTGTATCCAGGAGGAAGCCATAGCGGTGAAGCCGGACGGTTATCCAAAACTCGTTTAGCTTCGTCTAGGAAGGGACAATGGTGGACAGCGTGATCGCCTTCACATAGTTTACAAGGAAACTTGCACTTCCTTTTCTGTCCAAATACTTCGCTTTCAGTAGTTGACGGTGTACTTTCAACATGATCTTCAGAGGTTGATGACACTGGATTGTGCAAACGAGGAGACCAGTCCCTTAAGATCCGAGGGATGCAAGGACAATCTCGATGATAGTGGTCTCCTTTGCAAATGACATATGGAGATTTAGGCTTAAACGATGCAGTGTGTGGATTTTTGCTAGACAATGCATGGTTGCCCCTTTTCACCTTTGGCTCCTTCTTCTTCTTTTCCTTCTTCTCTTTCCCCTTCTTCTCCTTCTTAGTTACTTGATTTTTGGCTTTACTAGCTTCATTAAGCGAAGAAGAAGGAGGAGAGGGAGAAATGGATGAAGTAGAAGTTTGGGGGGTAACTCTAGCATCATCTAGTTGCTGACTTGATTGTTCAAGAATTGCAGTGTTTTGAACGACAGAGGTTGAGAAGAGCCATATGGGAAAGCCAGTCGTCAATCATGGCAGTGACAATGTGGCCATATGGGGCGCACCAACATCTCCCCAAGAGGAGAAAGGACTAGGATTTCCTCCAAGGGGAAATCCTTGGTTGGTGGAATCCATTTTTCTCAACCTAAGACCAACGCGGGAATAGTGATGTTATTCTGATTAAAATAAACTTTAGACACTTTGACACAACTTGTTTTTTCAATTTTTAAGAGTCGAGAAAAAACAAAAGATGACTCTAGTCGCTTTCGATTTTTAATGAGCCTGAAGTGACAAGTGCTCAGATGGACCTTTTTGTTTAAGGAGTCTGAAAAGGAACGAAAGAGACTACTATGGAAATCTAGACAGAGGGATTACCAAACCAATCACAAAACTGCAGAATACTTTTTACAGTACGGCAGTCAATCTTCCCGAATGCTGTGTTTAGTGCATTGCGATCGATAGGGTGACATACACGACTTCCTAAGAATAAAGGATATAGCCTATTGTGGTATCCCAATATATACTCGATGGTACGTGGGAGCACAAGTACGTACTGGCACTTGTTGTCTCAAGGAGGAGGAATCACCCAACCAACAATGAAAGCGATAGTTACCAAGCTTTACAACGTCGGAATACGTCTCTAGCCTAGACTTCTAAATGTTGTGCGTTAGGTTCCAAAGCGTTTTTATGTTCATTAAATTTATTTTACAGTTGATCTTGCTTAAGAAATTTTCCTTTCAGGTTCACCGCGTGATGTATATGTATAATTCCTAAAATGCAATCTAAGATGATAAACAATCGTTTAATCTTATTTTTGCAATGAAAATCCTAGCTACTAAGGAAAGAGGACTGAGATTCTTTCAACATAGAGCACCAAGCACACACTAGATGCACTGTCCTAAATCAAACCAACAAGCAGTCTAAATGCAAATGCACATGCATGTATTTTTTTTTCACTTTCTTAATTTGTGAATGGAAAAAATAAAGCTAAGCACAAATCTGAATGCTTTTCAAAGCGACAATACTAACAAATTTCTCTTCAAAACAAAAGGAAGATAATGACGACACTTTGTGATTTCGAATTGAAAATTGCTTTCGACACTTGAAAAACTACTAATTCAAATCAAATACAAGAGTAATTTTATAATTGACCATCAAGAACAATATGGTTCTCTTCTATGACTGAAAACGACACTTACGACACTTTCAGATCAAGGAACGATAATTCGATTACGTTACTTCTTTGTAAAAGAGAACTGCAAATGGCACACAATACACAAAAACACTCACAGTTCTTTGCACAATGGAGGCAGAATGATGGAAAGGAAGAGGGTTTCCACAGTGGTATACTGATCACAGACAGCAAAACTCCTTAATAGAGCTGAAGAGAGTGAAGAAAAACCAAAAATTTGAAGGCAAACTTAGCCTTTTCTGACCATCACACCTGTTACATAGGGAATCCAGTATGCATCCCACCTACTGCACACAGGAGATGCGATGCATACAGACTTCCTTGAAGAGAGGGAGCGATGGTACAGTGCGAGACTTTTACTTGGTCTTTGGTCACAGTTGGCAGCTCAGTTCAGGGATTTAAGCCGAGCAAGTGATGTTCAGTAAATATAAATCACAGGGGTTGATCTAAAGAGGTTACTAGAGCCACCACCAGGTCAATTAGAATGTTTGCAAATCGATTGTTCAGTTTATAAACAAAACCCAGAGATAGAATGAAGCAGCATTGATCTACTTTGCATTTGCATAGCAAACGCAGTTCGAAGGCTAGCTGGCTTGACTTCAGGCTCCGTCTGTAAGTTTATAAAAAAAACAAATATAGAGAAGAAAATAAGCTATTCGCTCCCCAGCGGAGTTGCCATTTTGTTATCGGGAACTCTAGTGTCCACTCAGAGCTGCTAGTCCCACTAAGACTGGTAGCTATCTTAGAAATAAACAAACTAAAACTACTTTTGCTTTCCTTTATGAGAAGTAGATAAGAGGGGAACAAAGGACACCAACCTCAATCTTGCGCTTGGTTCCTTGCTTGGTTCCTCTCCCTTCTGACAAATATTTGCCGCTCCTCCTTCATCTACCCAGCTTCAAAGAGCACCTGTGGGATCAAAGCAGCATAACACTATCCAAGAACAGAGATCTACAATCATAAACAATATAGGACCAGATATATATTGACCACACAAATGCATATATCATCAAACATAAAAGAATGTGGAGGAAAACTTGAATAGCTTTATTAATTGTTTAGAAATTTTTCGGCGAAATCACATAATTAATCATTTGTCGACGTGTTTCGAACCAACTAGTGTGGTTCATCATCAGGACAAGTTGAAGATACAGATCCAGTTTAGCGTGTTAAATAGTCTAAGCAGAGACTCCAACGGCTAAAAAAGACTAACGGCTACTATTCGACTCAAGGACCCCAGTCAAACCTCCTTTAACTAATTTAATATTAATATTATTTATATTTACTATTATAT